>PVHY01004042.1:0-99080 GCA_004024945.1 Uropsilus gracilis | reverse complement strand
TAGTCTAAAAAAAAAAAAAAAAACAAAAAACAAAAACAAAAAAAACCACAAATACACCTACCAAAAGGATGAGAAATTTACACTAGACATCTTTTCACAGTAAATCAGCCAATGGACCACCATCACCATTCTGAACCCTTGCTTTCTACCAATGGACCTTCATTCAGAACAACCCCTTTCCAATTCTTCCTTTTTCTCCACAAAATAACTGTCCTCTCTATTTCCTGAACTTGCGTGACTGGATATATACATACATACACACACAATATAGTGGGTTTTTCTTTCTTTCTTTCTTTTTTTTTTTTTTGCTATCCTCTGTTCTGAATTGTGATTCCTCTGCTATTCCTAAATAAACCAATTTTGCTAGTAAAATAATTGCTTCATTTTTCTTTTTTTTTTTGAGACTAGGTTTTGCTATGTTGTTGCCCGGGATAGTCCCAATCCCAGGGACTCAAGCAATCCCCAGCCTCAGTTTCCCAGGTAGCTAGGATTACAGGCACCCACCAACGCTCCCGGCTGCTTTTTTCAAGAAACAGGTCTCACTATGTTGCCCCAGGTAGTCTCGAACCCACGAACTCAAGGGATCCTTGGCTTCTTGCCTCCCAGCTCTTGGATTATAGGCGTGTGCCATCACGCCGGCTGAAATGCTTCATTTCTAAGTCAATAATTTAGAAGTCACTTCTAAGTCACTTAGAAGTCAAACATGGAAGGATGGGTGAGCTAGGAGTGGAGACTGGAAGTAGTCCCTGAGGTAGGAAGAAGTCCAGTAGAGGAGGTTACTAAGCCAGGAGAGGGTCTAGGATTTCTATGTCAATTGCTACTGACAGATCAAGAAAGTTGCACCAGAAAAATCTTTGAAATGCACAAGATGAAGAGTTCAGGTGATTTTCACAAAACCCACTTCTATACTCTGATGAGGCTGAAAGCTGGAGAGAATGGGGAATAAACAACACTTCTAAGCAGTTTTGTTGTCACAGAAATAAACAATCAGCATACCTAAATGTGGTAGGAAGGAGTTGCTTTAAAATGGACAAATTAAAACAGGTTTGTAAACTGAGAGGAAATGCTCTCATAAAGAAGGGAGATTTGACAATGATGGTTTGTTTTAGAGTAATATATATGAATGCGTTTCAAGTTTCAGATTAATGTTTATTAGTGAATTGGATATGCATTTCTAATAAAGGCAATATCAGAGTGTACCACATAAAGGTACATACTATTTTGTGAAGCTTTTATTTCAGTTACATATACACATAGTGTTTAAAAAAAAAAACCGAGTCAATGTGTCAGATGGGTCCTTGGATCTGTCCCTTGTTTCAATGGCATATGGATAGGACAGAGCCCCAAATGTCTTTTCTTCCAGGCTCCAACCACCCTCTAACCTATCTTCCACTTTCAATCAACAGACCCATCTTCTCCACTACCGTCTGCCTCCAGTACTAGCCTACAACGTTTTCTGAGCTTAATGTATTACCGCCCATCAAGCAGAGCTCCCAGATTTAACAGAATTATGCCACTGAAGTAGAGGCTGCTACCACCTGCAAGGTCAAAGTGGGCACCGGGTGACAGTCTGGGCGAAGGTTCAGAGGGGTGAGCAAGAACCCCTTTCTTCCCCACCGCCCGGAGACATAAACCCTTCTAGATTGGGCCGTTGCCTTGCCAACACCTTCTTGCGACAGGTCGCCCCGCGTTCACACCTCTCGGCTCCCGGCGCTCGAGGAGCCGCAGATGGGCGCCTCGGCCCAAAGCCCTGGGCAACTTACACTTCCATGTCGTCCTCGTCTTGCAGACGTTGGAAAAGCGGGCACGAACTGCTCGCTGCGTAGATCCAGCCGTATGAATCAAGCGCCGGGTCGCCGGCAGCGTGCTGCGGTGCATGCCGGGATCGCCGCGCTGCACGCCGGGAACCTGGCTGACCAGCTGGGACCTCCTAGCCGGGGACTCTCCTGGGCGTGGGTCTCCGATTATTTTTCGCCCAAGCAGATTTCAGACGATTAAACGTTTACAGACAAGCGCTACCTGTTATTTTCGTGGCAAGCTTTAGAGACTAATACAGTGAGTAGGTCTTTGTAGCGTTGAAATCCCACCCCTCGCAGACTAGTGATAGCTGAGAGACAGAGTGACTTCTGAGCTGCTGGGAATGTTCTATTCAAAATCTGCGAGGCTCCATTGTCTCCATTGTGTTCAGTGTCTGAAAATTCAATGAGCTGTGTATTTATGTGCACCTTTCTGTATCTTTCTATATGTATGTTATGTTTTTTAAAAAGAGGCAACAAGCTGGGCATGGAGGCGCGTGCCTGTGATCCCAGTTACTTGGGAGACTGAGGTTGGGAATCATTTGAGTCCGCGGGTTCGAGGCAACCCTGGGTAACATAGTGAGACCTAGTCTCTTAAAAAAGAGAGAGAGAGAGAGAGTGAGACAAACCCAGGATGGAATCATTTATACCAAAACCACCAAGATTTCATGTATAACATAATTGTAGTTTTAGCCTTGCTCACAAGTGAAGTAGTAAAAAAAAAAAAAAAATCAGTCTGGAACTCCTGACCAATGCTAGTAATATAATAAGCATTGATCTAATAAGTGCTGCCTGATAAGACCCAGGTTATTGCCAGACCCCCAATAATCTTTACGTTTGTTAATACCCTCGTCCCATTCTGTTGTACCTATAAAAAGCTTCCACTTTGTACAGCAACTCAAGGAGTCTTAGAATGCTGCCCAGTTCATGAATAAAAGTCAATTAGATCTTCATATGGATGAATTTTGTTTAACAATTGTACTGAATAAAACAGGTGAAAAGGTGACAAAAATCTTAGCCTCCCTTTTCCCAGTTCCATTCTTTCTTGACAGCTATCTGACACACATATACATAAACACACACACACACACACACACACACACACGGAGAATATAGAGTTCAAGACCATTCAGCCTTTTAGTAATCTATTCAGGGGAATGCTTGAAGAAAGATACATATCTAACAACGTTTCTTCCTGGGAGATAGTCTAAATGCCCAACAAAGAGATTGAATTGATAAGTCATGTTTCTGCATACAATATAATACATGCAGTCATGATCTATGTAGCATATTTGGTATGCTGAAGGAATGCTCAAGATAGGATATTTGAAAGAAATGTTATGATGTGATCCTGTTAATCTAAGAACTAAGTAATGCATAAGTAAAAATTACCTAAAGGTGTGAGAGGGAAAAACCTTTAAATCTACTATTTGTTTACCTCCTAAATCTACTACTTTTTTATGTCTTAATAAGATAGATGTAATGTTGATGTCATCTGATCACATAGAAATTCCCACAACCCTCTGGGTTCCTAGACTAAACAAGTAATCAAGACAGCATGAGACAGGTTAGCAAAGGAAAAATCGACTTCATAATGTGTGCCGGAGAGCTACAAGAAAAGGATATAAATCCCAAGGCAAGTGACCTGGGTGCCACAGAGGGATTAAGAGACTTATGACAAAACCTTGCCTCTAGATGTATACCCTGTGTTAAGATAAGTTTATCCAACAAAAAACATTTCTGGAGCTATCCCCTAAGTCCAAGCAATTTGCATTGCATTGCATAATGTTAGCAGCTCCCCATACTAGATGACATGTATTGAAAAAGGCTCACGCTGGACATCTTGGAAAAGCCTATGTGACTCTTTTTGGGGATATGAATCCCATGGTACCCATTATCTTCTGGATTTTTAGGTATGCTTGAAATATTTCTTAAAGACGAAGGAAATAGCCGGGCACAGTGGTTCGTGCCTATAAGCTTCAGCCTATGAAGTGGCCGGGGCTAGGGATCGCGGTTTGAGTCCCGCCTGGGGCCCGTAGCGAGACCTAGTTCCAAAAAAATAGCTGGGCGTGGTGGCGTGCGCCTGTAATCCCAGCTACCTGGAAAGCTGAGCCTGGGGATTGCTTGAGTCTGTGGTACCCCGGGCAACAATAGCCTGCAGTTCCACAGGCAAAAATAGTGAGACCTAGTCTCAAAAAAAAAAAAAAAAAGAAAAAACACAAAGACAAAGGAAATATACCAAAGTATTAATAGTGGTAGCTGTCTTTAGATAAGTCAATGATAATTTTTCCTGCTTTTTTTATAGTTCCATCAGTATTTAGTAAACATTCTTTCAGCAGAGTATCTTCTTATTCAATGATAGTGACAGTAAGTAGAGATTTTGGTCAAGCAGCTTACAATTCCATTTATCCCCGTCATTGTTTGACATGGGGGAGATTAATCTGGCCTACAGTCAATCCCTTAATCTGAAAATTACCGGTCTATTAGGTAGTTTTATGAAGTGCCTGGCACATGGTAAAAGTTAAACAAATATTAGTTACTATGATAGTACACCTGGGGTACAACCATGACAATCTATAATGTACCGTCTATTATTATTTGTCTCTGCCACTTGGTATCTCTTGTCTGTCTGCATTGAATCTTTCCCACCCTCATCAGCAAATGTAGGTGACGCCAGCTGGAGGGGCTAGCATGAGGCTCACCAGTCGGCATAAATTCTTCATTGGTTCTAGCAGGTACACAGACAGGGCAGGCCAGGTCAGAGCTAAGGCACAGAAGGAGGTGTGGGACAGTGGTGGGAAGCAGGTGAACCCCTTAGGTCCCCAGGGACCTTCACACCTCTGGACTTTCTCTCGCTCTCTCTCATGCTCTCTATGGCATGCATGCTCATGCTCATGCTCTCTCAACTTGCCCCTTTATTCCCTTTCTTCTGGGCCCAGAAGTGCACACTTACACATGTGCACACCCACTGGACTGCACAATCATGGGAAAGATGCAATACCCCACATGCTGATTATCCAGGGTAATGAAAGAAAAAGACTGACCAACTCACTTATCCTGTATTATGTGAGAAATGTTTCAATTAAGAAAACTAGGCATGCTTGGAGTGATTAGGAATTACCCAAAATCCACCTCTAGGAACTTGTCTGGTAGTGTTTCAAATGAACACATACAGGAGCTATATTAAGTTGGTAATGGTAACTGATGGTTGAATAAACACAATGTGCTATATTAAAATAATGGATCATTTGACAAAAAAATTACAGTACTGATAAAAGTTACAACATAGATCACTCCCCAAATGCACTAAGTAAAAGAAACCAGATATAAAAGATCACATATTGTATGATTCCACATTTAAGAAATTTCCAAGAATAGGCAAATCTATAGAGATAGAGGGATGTGGTTGCTCTGGTTGGAAAGGGGTAGGCGATGACCATGGGAAATTACAATCAATGGATACTGAGTTCTTTTGGGGAAAGATAAGAAATACCCTAAATTTGTATTATGTATAGTTGCACAACCCTATGGATATATTAAAAACATTGAACTATATACTTTAAATGTGCAAGTAGAACTTATATATAAGCTATTTATCAATGAATTATTACATTTTTTACAAAATTTACTGAGTTAATTATCACTCCCTGTGGGGAGTGGATTAGAGAAAAAGTAAGGAGAATTTTTAACACTTAACTACATATTATTTAAAAAATATTTTTCAATGTGCATAATTTTTAATTATAAAACCATTATTTTAAAAATAACAAACTTACTTTAAAAAATCAAAAAGTAAATAAAAAAATTGGGATCCCAGGTCCACATATGATTTGTGTGTAGAGTCTTCTGTGCCTCCCTTGAGGAGACTGGTCCCCACAAACAAGCAGCAAAGATGATCCTTGTGTGCATCAGCAAAACTTGACCCATTGGGTGATGATAATGCAAATGTGAATAATAGACACCTGCTGCCATGCCTAGTTGACAGCATAGTTAAGGAACCAGCTCTGCACATCAATAACTACAATACTCCATGTTTAGACATGATAGAGCAGAGAAGGGAATGACTAATGAGGTGGAAAAGCGTCCTGAAGCCAGGGGTATTTGAGCTGGGTGCAGGAAGGATCAGGCAAGGTCAATTTCAAGGATGGGCTTCTATTGAAGTAAGGCTTTTGAGAGCTTCACAATTAAATGACTAACTCTAGGTTCTCAAAGGGAGGCCACCCTAAGATTTTAAGGACCATTTGCACTCACCCTATTTCCTGGGGACAGCTAAGTAGTGAAGAGGCCCTCTCCCAAGGGAAAACAGTCTGTGGACTGTCTAGAAGGAGCCTGCACAAGGAGATAGCCCAATCAACAAAGCAGGATCACTCAGTGATTAAAATTCTTGCCTGCCCTATTTCTACTGGGGCCTCCCTGCAACTCCCCTTGAGGCTGCCTGAGTCTATTCTTTGCTACCGAAGACAAACTTGGTAAATGCCTTTTTTTTAACAGCTGCTGTTTTAGGCAGGGGTACCAAATATATATATAGACCGAGAGAATGAGTACCTGGCAGCATCCCATCACCACCTGAGCCCTTCTGAAGCACTACCAGTTGTGAGGCAGTTCATTTCTTTGAGGCGCTAATGAATGTAATAACAGAAAGGAATATGTCTGTGATCAGATTCTGCCGAGCTCAGTGTTCTAGCTTGAAAACTTCTATGTCTGATGACTGAGTGACTGTTGCCACCTCAGGCCATCCAGTGAGAACAGTGTGGCTCAGGACTGTTGCCCCAAGAGCATGCTCCTGGTTCCCAACAATCTAGTAATGACTGTATCAGCCATTTGTTAAATTGATCCCTTGAGTAATTAATTTCTGATTAAATCTACTTCTTGGATTGCCTTGCACAAGACATGAGTGTGGCTAGATGGCTGGGGTTCAACCCCCAGCTCAACCTCTACAAAGCTTGATGTCATTAGACAAGTCATTTAAATCTCTCCCTGACTCAGTATACTCATCAGTAGAATGGGAGTAATAATAGCATTGACCATAATGGGTAATCAAAATAGAAGATGTTTAGCATGTACCTGGCATACACAAAGCTCAGGAAATATGAGTATTTATTGCTATTTTGTTTATTGCCCTCAGTCTGTGGATTGTCTTTTTTCCATTTTAACATCTATCTTAGAGCAAACGTTTTAATTTTAATAGTATAATTCCTTCATCAGATATATGTAGTATATGTGTATATATGCATGCATATATAAGTATATATATACATGTGTTATAAACTAATCTGAGGTCACAAAAAGCAGGTTTTTTGAGGAAGGGATTATAAAGAAGTATAAGACACAAGGAAATTTTGGGGTATATTCATTATTTCAATTATGGTGTGGTTTCATGGGAATCTATGTCAAAACATATCAAATTATACACCTTTGATACTTGGATTGTATGTATACTAATAATCTCTCAATAAACTGATATATATTAAATATATGTGTACACACATGTTGATTAGGATTTTAACAGTGAAACTGTGGGTGCTTTTTAACTTTTGGAAAAAATTTTTTTTCAGTTATTGTTAATATTTTTTGAATATTTTACTAAACTATATAATATCTTACAGAATGTTTGGTCCAAGATGTCATAAATCTTAAAAAGTTTCATATCAGTATATATACATATTTATTAAATAACTGCTTATCATTATACTTTATACTTCAATAATATCAAAATTATTCTACTTTTTTTTCTTTTCTTTTCTTTTCTTTTTTTTTTTTTTTTTTGAGACTAGGTCTAGCTATTTTTACCCGTGGAACCCCAGGCTCTCGTTGCCCGGGGTACCACAGACTCAAGCAATCCCCAGCCTCAGCTTCCCAGGTAGATGGGATTACAGGTGTGCACCACCACACCCAGCTATTTTTTTGGAACTAGGTCTCACTACGGGCCCCAGGCAGGACTCAACTGCGGTTCCTAGCCCCTGTCACTTCATAGGCTGAAGCGTACAGGCACAAGCCACCGTACCCGGCTGTTTTATTTTTTTTTCTATTTATATATATTTTTTTCTTGTTATTTAAATAATTTATTTATATATATATTTCACATCTTTGTAATCCCTGGGGTTCACCCACCTTCTCCCCTCCCTGACCGTTCCCACCATCTCCTGGCCCCCCCAACTGAGTTGTGTACTTTAGTTTGGTTGTTAGCTTGTTTTAACCTTTCCTCCTGGCCTTTTGTTAGTTTTTCCTATGTCCCATATATTAGTGAAGCCATTTGAATTCTGTCTTTTTCTTTCTGACTTGTTTCTGCTAATATGATTTCTTCTAGGTACATTCATGTTATCATAAATGCATCAAATTTGTCATTTTTAATTGATGAGTAATATTCCATTGTGTATATACCACATCTTTTTCATCCATTCCTCTATTTTAGGACATTTGGGTTGTTAACATATGGAAATATTTAAACATTTCACTTTCAACAACTATTTGCAGATCTTTGCCTTTTGTTTGTATCAATTATTCATTTATTTTTACTGCTGAGTTATATTCCTGTGGGTATACATATATATGAATTATATATCACTATTGAGATGTAGTAATAATCAATAATAAGCAAATATTTAAAGTATACAATTTGATATGTTGTGACATATACACACTCCCAAGAATCTATAACATTCCATATTCCTGAGTTATATGCCATACATTCCATGGTATATATACTGTAATATAGTCAAGGATAATTTTAATACAAAAATTACTATCATTTTGCTACTTACAAAGGACACTAGTAATTTATTTTGCAAATTATTAGGTGGCATGGTATATAAACATCAATTAGGTCAAATTGGCTGATGATTTTGATTAAATATTCTATATTGTTCCTAATTTTTTTTTTGTATACTGATTCTGTCAATTGCAGAGGCAGGGATGTTAAAATTCCAGTTATAATTTTGGAGTTATTTATGTATTCTTTCAGTTCTGCTAATCTTTGCTACATCTATTTTGAAGCTGTGTTATCAGAAGTGTACCCATGTAGGTTACTAGCTTATAGTGATAAATTTATTTTAATTATAAATGATGCTCTTCATCTTTGGTAATTTTTTTGCATTAAAATTTACTTTGTTTAGTATGAATATAGCCATTTCAGGTCCTTGTACATTCAGATAATCTCTGATTTTAATTGGAATGTTTCCCCCATTTAACATTTAATAAAAACTTTTTTAGAAAATGTGCTTTTTTATTTTTCACATGGACAGTTCAAAGGAAATCATCAGTAGCTTTTGTGTAATTGAGAAAAGAAACCCAAAGTAGAGAAATAAACAGACAAATAAATAAATGTGGGCTTAAGGAAACCTAAGTCTTCATTAGGATACTGGTTGAAGGATTTATATTTTCACAAGTACAGTGTAGATTTCTCTTGACAATTTTTTTTAATATTCTAGCAGCTACATTCTATGTTTTTATTTTTAAATTTCTATTATTTTCTTAAACCTTAGTCACATTTGTGTAATTATTAATCCCCATATGTATGACCCTCCCTCTTATACCCCTTCTGCCCACAACCCCTCTCCGATCACTCCGACTCCCCTCTCTCTGCGAGTTGTTGGTTGATAAAGTTGTTGGTCAGTTGGTTGGTGTTTGACCCATTGATCTCTTCCTTTATCTGGTAAAAGTTATTTTCCTGAGTGAGGACCTGAGCTCCTGTGACTTGTTAGTCCATGCTGTTTAAATTTCTAGGAGTAACTTTGAGGTGGGCAGCCAGTTCAAGCTCATTTGGTACCTCTTGTAGGACAGGTGTGTGGCATTGTTCTCCAGGCTTCTTTATTATGGCATTTCCTGTTGTGAAATTGACAGTCTCCTTTCCTCCAGACTCCTGTGGGATTCATGCCTCCTGGTTCAGGCTGGCTGCCTCCTCAGTTCTGGTGTCTGTCGTGTGGTGCTGCTTCCAAGCTTTATAGTTCTGGACTCTAGCATTGGGATTTCAACTCTCAACCAATGGCATTAGAGGGGTTCCCTGGTGGGGACAGACTCCAGCAGTTTTGTCCAGCTCCTCTTCATTCTTGTGGCTTACAGTTCTAGACAACAGTTTTTAAAGAAGTTTAGGAAGTTAGAACGTTTTAAAACTGGTTTAGGTGGTATATTTTCCAGGCTGAACATGATCTAGGGGAGGTGTATCAATAGGGTAGAAAGACAGTGATCAAGACCAAAGACCTTGGAACAGTCTTGCTGTGACAAAAATAATCAAGGCACCAACCAACATTTGTGGGTGGAACATTCATGATGTCAGTCTAAAATGTGTAGGCACAGGCCATGCCAGGCGCCAGAAGCTGTTGGCTAAGTAGCAGAGCTTGCAGCAATTCTCCAAAGCCCTAAAATGCTCTTGTGGAATAAAGCCAATATTATTTTTTGTTTCCTTTGGAGTTGTGTAGGTCAATTTCTTCATGAGCCACATTGAGGTGGCACATAGCACAAGGGGCTTTCAGGAAGCCAAGCTCTTCAGGAACTTGCAAAAGGAACTTCCAGTGCTGACTGTATGCCAGGCACACCAGACCCCTGCCTGCATTAGGTACATAGGCTGTAACCAACACAAATGCATAAAATTGAACCACAGCCTTCCTGCTCAAGTTCCTTCACACCAAGGCCATATGAGACTTTGAGGGCGGGCACTGGAAGGAGAATATACCCATACCATTGTACTTTCTTTTCCAAAGGAGCTGACTAATACTGATGAGATAGTCCAGGCAGCTCTTGAAGTTCCACTGGCAGTTTGTTGTCTGAAAATTTGGTCACAATTTATCTGGAGTTTTTCACAGTTTATTCACAGTTTATCTGGAGTTTCTCACTTTACACAATCTGAACCTTTCTTCTTAACCAGGGTTTTCTTTAAGCTCATGCACATTCCATGAACAGATATTGATGGTGGCTGATTTACCACTGAGTAAGGTTTTCTGATCTGGGACTCTTTATACAGGACTGGTACCTTCTCCTATAGCCTCTTTCTCCTTTTTCTTTGTTCCCATCTGATTCTTCTTGTTTCTGACTTAGTCTTGGGCTCTTCCCTATGTTCTTCCTCCTCTCCCTTTATCCCATGTATTAGCATCACTGCAACAGCCTTTCCTAGTTGCCCACAAAAATAGTACTTTAACACTTTGCCCAAGAACAAAGAACTTAACATAATTATTAATATATAGCTGCTTAAACCCATCATCTTGCACAGTTTTTCCATTGGCAATTGTATCCTTCATTACTGACTGTTTTTGGATTAAGCATAATTTAGTATTCCATTTTATCTATTGAGTTTTTACATGTATATCTTTTGTGTGTGTGGTTGGTCTAAGGATTATAATATGAACCTTGCATTGCTAGTTTGCCCTGAATTTGTGTTACACTTGTTCATGCATAAGAAACTTATAACAATATAATTCCATTAGTACTCTCCACCACTTTGTTAAAAAATGAACACTATATTGTTATTATATTTAAATTTTCAATTAAATTTGAAATTTCTTTAAAGAAACCAAGAGAGAAAATGTGTACTATATACAAGTACATTTCTGGTGCCCTTTGTTCCTTCCTATAGATCCAGCTCCATCTAATGTAATTTCCCTTCAGCTTGAAGAATTTTCTTAGCTTATTTTGTAGTCCTAGTCTCCTAGCAATGAATTTGGGCACCTGTCTTTTCATGAGGCTTGAGAATTGATCTAGCTACTATTTCTGTTGCATTATAGGATTCAGACAACCCTAACCATATCTGGAAATGAATTTCACCCTAATTCCCAAACCCCAGAAGCTCCATCCTGGCAGTCTGAACGGGAACTGAGTCTGATAGTGATCTAACAGGTCCCTGAAAATAAGGAGAATAAGGAACCTATAATTGTTCTTCACAGTGGCCTAGAGGGAAGCTCTGTTTTCATTCCAGTCACACTTCTACACAAACCTCAGGGTTCATCTAGACATCCTACACAGAGGAGTTGCTAGGCTGTTTACTAAGGTAAGTCCTGTCCGCTATAGTCACCCTTCAGATCACTTTTCATTCGTTTCTATGACCTATTGGTAGTGGAGGGTGGTCTCCTAGTGGTGAGAAATGACCTGTTCCTCCTGGCCCTACTCACTGTACTAGTAACAGACTGAACACTGACACCTCTCTCAGCTTCTCTGGGTTTTGTTCAGAGACCTCAACTTTCAAAGAAAGCTAGTCTACTCTGCTTCCATGAGTCTGTAATGCCAAGGACATTTTCTTAGGATCAAAGGTCATGTCTATTGTCAGGGCCTAAGTTTTAGACTCTTTTTTATTAAAAAAATTAAATAATTTATTTATATATAAATTTTACATCTTTGCGATCTCTGGGGTTCACCCCCACTCCCTGACTGTTCCCACCCTGTCCCAACCCCCCTCCCCACGAGTTGTGTACTTTAATTTGGTTGTTGGCTTGTTTTGACTTTTCTTCATGGCTTTTTGTTTATATTTCCTATGTCCCATATAATAGTGAAACCATTTGCATTTGGTTTCTGTCTTTTTCTTTTTGACTTGTTTCTGCTAATATGATTTCTTCTAAGTCCATCCATGTTATCATAAAATTTGTCATTTTTAATTGATGAGTAATATTCCATTGTGTATATATACTTCATCAACCCTTCGCCAACATTCCCCCCCCACCAACCTGCTTATGGGGGGATGGGGGGGCAGGGCCCAACAGCATGACTGAACTGGGTGTGTGGGCAGGGTACCCCTGCCACCTCGTGGTACAGTGGCTCAGGGGCAGCCCCAGCCACTCCCCACTGCCCTGGCATGAGGCGGCCCCCCCACCTTGCACTCCCGAACCCCAAAAGGAGCATGGCAGGCTGGGCAGCCGAGAGCTCAGGGCCTGGCAGCATGGCTAAACTGAGCATATGGGCGGTTCAATTTCAGACTCCTTTGACTTGTTTGGTTTTGTTTGGCATCTTTCACAAACCTTTATTACATCCTTGGTTTCTCCTTCTCCTGAGTTATCTTTCTCCAATTCTGCATTGACATTCACACAGCTAAGCAGGCGATTTGCTGCAAGCAAACCTGAGGCAACGGTTTCTCCTCTGTCATGTGGTGCAGTGTGGGTAGCCAAACTATCCCCTTCTAAGCCCTGTAGCTTTAGTTTCTTCATCTGTAAACAGGACTGTTGTGAGGATGAAATGAGACTAATGATCTGTAAGTTTTAGTATAGAACTTGGCACCAGTAAGTTAAACATGTTAGGTATTGTGGTTATAGCCCTGTTTTCAAACATCTCCCCCACTTCCCTTTCCAATCTCAATTCATTTGTCAAGGATTTGGCCCCTGATGTTGCTGAATATTCAGGAATCTGACCTGAATATTTTGTGCTTGTATCTGACCTGAATATTTTGTGTTTGTAGAGTACTTCTGGCTTTCACAGATACTAACAGTCTCTCTGACACTAACAGGTAGTTCCCAGAGACTTACCCTAATCCAGTTTTCAGGACCATGTCTGAAAGTCTTCTATGTCTGCTCAGTGGCCTGCTGTAACACAGTTCTCAGGCTTCTATGGAAAAAGACGGGGAAGGTTAGGAATGTAGAGAAAATGTAGGCAAAGTAAGGCCTTGCTTCCAAGAACATCACAGTTAGGTTGGGAGGAAGATCCAGTAGTCATAACTACAGTATCCCAACTGAGGGAAAGATTGCTAGGGTTCTCCTGGAGTCCAAAGCTGGACACCTGAACAACCAGGAATCTCACTGACATTGAGGATGCTTCACTAAAATACTGATGGATAAATGGGAGGCAGTACAGCAAAGAGTGAGAAAAAGTCACTCCAGGAACATGGAAGATTCTTTCAGAAGGCTAGAAGCAGCCTGGGAGTTCCATGTAATTCCACTCTTTAAGCGAGAGGTAAAAACCTTCAACATAATAACATCCCAGTCATTGGTCTCGTCTTTTTTCTCCCATTTGGGACCTACAGGTCTGAGACCAAGCTCTCTCCCCTGACATTCAAAACCCTCACAATCTTGTCCCAACCTACTTCCACCAAATCTTCTACTCACTCCCATCTTGGAGCCCCTGGTCCTCTATAATAATCTCTCTGATGGTTTCTGTTTCTTCAAATAGTTCATTCGCCTTTTTGACCTCCCTGCCCTTGCCCAGTCTGCTCCCTCTACTTGTGTTCTATCTTCCTTGCTGAGCTAACTCCCTCATCTTCTTTTTTTTTTTTGTTGTTGTTGTTTTCTTGTTCCTTTGTTTGTTTTTTGGTTTTGTTTGCTTGTTTGTTTGTTTTGAGACTAGGTCTCGCTATTTTTGCTCGTGGAACCTCAGGCTCTCATTGCCCGGGATACCACAGACTCAAGCAATTCCCAGCCTCAGCTTCCCAGGTAGCTGGGATTATAGGCGCGCACCACCACGCCCAGCTGTTTTTTTGGAACTAGAGCTCGCCACATGCCCCAGGCGGGATGCGAACCGCGATCCCTAGCCCCGGCCGCTTCATAGACTGAAGCTTACAGGCACGAGCCACCGTGCCCGGCTTAACTCCCTTATTTTCTAAGACACAATTTAGGAAACATTGCCACTGAAAGTCCTTCTAGGACAGAAGTTGGAAACTGCACCCCAAGCGCTTAATCTGAAGATGTAGCCCTGCCTATAGTTCTTGTTGCACAATTCTTTTAAAAGATGGGTTAAATTTTTTATTTTATGCTCTCATAGACGTTACGTGTTGAACAATTCTTAACTAGTGTCAAGGAAGTCTTCCTGAGTATTGTATGAAAAACGTTCCCTTTTGTGCTCCTCGCACAGCTCATCCATGCATTGGTAGTTTCTTGAGGCAGCCATCATTTCTTAAACTCATGTCTTTTTTCCTCAGTGTCTCACTCTGTACCCAGCACACAGGAGATGCCAATGCATTTGGTGAGGGTGTGAAAATGGGCGTGCCACTACAGCATATATATCTTGCGAACTCTCCAGGCCCGGATCCAGGTCTTGTCCCTGCCGAGAGCGTCTGCAGCCCCTAGAGCCGTCGCTCAGGGATCAACCTCTCTGCCCTAAGCCCGACCCTAGGGTCGCTTGGCCCTCGGCCGCGTCGGAGACGCCCCGCCCACAGTCGGGGTTGGGAGACTGGGGCAACGCCCACCTCGCTGGGCCGCCAGGGATTGGTGCGGCGCCCGCTGGGAGGCGGGGACAGGGCCGGGCGGCTGCTGACGCAACCTACAACAGAAAAGCCTGGCGGCTGAGAGGGAGAGACTGACGGCGCTGCTCGGTGGTGGTGAGTGCGCGGCGAACGACCGGGGACTGGACAAGCGGGACGGGCGGGACTGGCGGGAAGCGAGGACGCCGGACACGCGCACGCGCCGGGCGCTGCCCACGTCCGCCTGCCCACAGGCTGCGATCCCTGTGCCTGAGCCCTGAGAGTTCCCGCCTGGGAAACTCCGCGGGCGGGAGGTCGTCAGTCCGGTCTTGTCTTCCAGGCTTGCAGGACCGAGGCTCCCAGACGACTAGGAACCGCCCAACATGGCATCGGAGGTGAGTGGGACCTAGGAGATGAGCCTCCAAACTAGGAGATGAGCCTCCAAACGAAGGGGAAAGGCCGCCCTAGGGGCTTGCCAAGGCCGTGACCTGCACACGCGATCACCCCGTGCTTGACCTGCCGCCAATTGTCCTCCTGATTATTATCCTCCCCAGCCTCCAGGGCGCACCTGCCAGATTTGCCATCTCCGTGGGCGTTCTCCCTTCAGTCCCCGGAGGGCACCGCTAGGTGGGCCCTGTCGCAAACCGACCAGCCCACACTAATGGCAATACTCCCAACTAGGGTAATACGCCCAGCTAGGGTGACAAAGGTTCTGACCACTCATTTAGCCCCTTTATCTCTTCATTCCGTCCCCACTTCCCTCCTGTCAGTCCTTACTCTGCTGCACCTTCTCCTGCTGTAACAGTTGTCCGTTTGTAGCAGAGTCCCTCAACTGGCAGGAGGAGAGAGCCAGGTGGCCCAAGAGCCGGTTTTTGTCTTTGCTTTTTGTCTCATGACTTCTCTTCAGAGTCAGAATACTCCTGGGTTCTTTTACAGTCCATGAGTGGCAGGACTCTGAGGGACGGGTTTCCTTCCTTGGGCCTCAGCTGATATATCTGATAAATGGATAATAATGGCTGTCTGCCTCTCTCTGTAAGGTGCATCATGAACTCAGTCCTTTGAACCTTTCAGTTAAAATGGGCTGTTTATTTGATGACAATGAAGGGAAACTTGACCTGGGAAGCAGGAGGTCTGGGTTCTAATTCCTTGTGGCCCTCACTAGCTGGCAAGCCACTTTCTCTCACTGGGCGTCAGTTCATCTGGACAAACAGTATAAGAATGCCTGCCTTGCTAGTTTTTGGATCATAGTGGAAGGCCAGTGGGGAGGCCTGGACTTTGGAATCAAACAGACTTGGTTTCTGCAGCCTCCCTGAACCTCTTCACTCATTTGTAAAAGCCAGCTCTCTTAGGGGAATATAATAGCATATGTAGAATGCCTAGCACAGGACTGAGCGATAGGAGGTGTTCAATAAATGCTGGCTAGTGATACTAACAGGAACAAAGCTGATGTCTCCCTTGTGTGTTCTAAAGTGAGTACTGTTCATTCATGCCAGCCCAGCACCCCTGGCCCCTGACCCCAAAAAGACCACTTTAGCTCAGATGTTCTCTGACTTGGACCAGTGCCCCATCCCACATTGGTTTCCCTATCTCTTCAGTGCCCAAGTGGCAACACCTCAGTCTGACATACTCCCAGGGACCTTTTGAGGTTCCCAGTGGAGTGGGCGCATGGCTCTAACAAAGAGAAGGCTGCCTTCAGGAGACGGGGTGCCAGGTCTTGCTTGCCCTCCGCTTGCCCCAGGCCATCCTATGGTTTGACACTAATTGGTTTGGCTACCATCCTGCTTGTTAAGTAGTTGTTATTACTAACAACACAGGCAGAGTCCAGAGGCCTGGGCAGTGCCAGATCTCTGGGTGAGGGGAAGGCTGGTTTCTGATCCTGCCTGGTTGGGCCTGGCTTTCAGTGTCAGGACCAGGGCCCCACATGGTGTTTTGCTGGAGATCCAGACTTGCTGGGCAGCAGAGGGGAGGGCCTAGCTCACAGGCCGCCTCTGTTGGGCAAAGTCCTCTGGCAACCAAGGCTGATGGGCATGAAGGGGCCAACTCACAACCTGGGGCCAGAGCATGCTGGAGGCCCCCATGGTGCATAATGGAGCCGTAATGGAGTTAAGGCACTCCCTGGGTTCAGCAGCCTCTGACCCCTTCCTTAATAATAGCCAGAATTTACTGAGGGCTGGACACCATGCTATATATGCACTAAGTCAATTTTATTTAATTGAATGCTCAGTTAGGGACTGTTATTAACCCCATTTTATAGAGTAATCCTGAGACTTAGAGAGTTTTATAACATCCACAGTCAGATGGCTAACATAAGTCTGGGACGTTGCAGAGGGACATAGGACAGATGTCCATGGCCTCTACAACCCTCTTTCCCCTTCTGCCACAGCAAAAATGCCAGTGAAGTACCATGCCCACCGCCACCCCAGCATACTCCCTTTTCAATCCTTGGCACTCTGAACACTTGGACTGCTCCCCAGGTGTTCCGTGCCCCCTCCTCTATCTGCTCCATGCCCTGGCCTATGCCCTCTTTCAAAACCCAGGTGCCTCTGTTTCATCCCTCTGCCCTTGGCTCCTGGGGAACAGAGTGTCAGCTAGTGATCTCCTGAAAATTAGTGATAACAGGTGTGTAAGGGGCGCTTTCCAAAGGATTAGGGGTGGGCTCTTAGGCCTCACCCACAGCTACCGTAGGCTTTAAACTGCAGTTTACAGAGTGACTTCTCACTTTGGTCAGTGGCAGGAAAGGTCCAGAAGTTCTGTTGTGGTCTCAGGGGTGCCTTACCTGCTGTGTCCATCTCCCTGAAGCAGTGGCATTTGATGAGAAAGAGCCTTGACCTTGGTGTCCAACTTATTGCCACACTGACTCCTTGAATGACTTTGGGCCAGTTTCTGACTCTCTCTGAGCCTCTGTTTCTTACCTATCCAGAGATAACCCTGCCTGTTGGCCCTGAGATCCTGCCACAGACTTGATAGCTCTCCCTGGGTTCCTGGTGAGAGGCACTGTTCTGAGCGTGGGGGGAGATTAATTGTTTTGCTCTTCTGACCAGAGTGGGAAGCTATGGGGCGGCCGGTTTGTGGGCGCTGTGGATCCCATCATGGAGAGGTTCAACTCGTCCATTGCCTACGACCGGCACCTATGGGAGGTGGATGTGCAGGGCAGTAAGGCCTACAGTCGTGGCCTGGAGAAGGCAGGGTTGCTCACCAAGGCTGAGATGGACCGGATACACCATGGCCTGGACAAGGTATTCATCACACCTTAAGACCCACCTAAGGACCCGTCCCCTGTAGCCCTTGGTTCCTACCAAATCCCTGAGTGCAGGTGCGGACTATCCCAGGCCAGTCATTTCCCTTTGTGGTGATTATCTGCCCAGAGAGGTGCCCCCTAGCGCGTGCTATGCTGACCATCTCTGCGCATCCTTCAGTGTCCCCCTCGCCCCGGCCCTGTGGCTCATGATGAAGGCCTGAGGTGCTCTCCTGGTGGTGGGGACTGCATAGGCCCCCTCTGTGGAGCGCTCCCAGGACTCAGCTCCTGCACAGGGCCAGTCAGTGACCCGGGTGGGAGTGGGACTAGGGCCGGGGCACTCGTGCCTGCCGATGTCTGTCCACTTGAACTCAGGGCTGCCGCTGTCCACTACAGGTGGCTGAGGAGTGGGCCCAGGGTACCTTCAAACTACACCCCAATGATGAGGACATCCATACAGCTAATGAGCGGCGTCTGAAGGTATGACCACTCCTGCCCCCCAAGGCGGAGGGGTGCTCTCCACCTTTTCCTGGACCCCTTTGAGTATAAGTGACATCATTCTGTTCCCTCCACCGCTGGCAGATTGGAAGTCGGCCCTCCAAACAGGAGAGCTCAACAGAGGTGTCAGAGTCCCAGGCAGTCCTGGAGGGCCTGGGGGTGGGAAAGAAGTTGGCAGGGTTGGGGAGGACCTCAGCCCTGCCGGGGGTGACTCCATGGGCCCAAGTGCCGGCAGACCCAGACCGCTTGCCCCTCATGCCTCTCCCTCCACCCTAGGAGCTCATCGGGGATACGGCAGGGAAGCTACACACAGGACGAAGTCGGAATGACCAGGTAGCACCAGCCCCCTCCCCCGCATCCCTGACCCTGCATTTCCTCTCACTGGGGGGGCTCAGGTGGCGGAGTTCAGGCTCAGCTACTAACCTGGTTCCCCAGGGAAGTGATACATCTACCTCCCTGAGTGTGCCTTCTCCTGCCCGCAGGTGGTCACAGACCTCAGGCTGTGGATGCGGCAGAACTGTTCCGAGCTCTCTGCCCTCCTCCGGGAACTCATCAAAAGCATGGTGGATCGAGCAGAGGCGTGAGTGCTCAGGGCCATCCACAGAGGACACAAGAGCAGCCAGGGTCCCCTCCCCCTGAGAACAGGCAGTCTGAATGTCCGACTAGGTAGCAGGGGTGAAGAGGGTAGAAAAACCAAGTCCTGGGGTAGGTATGTCCCAGACCTCCTGGACCAAGTGAGGTAGAGCAGCCAGGAGTGGGGCATTTCTTGGAGTGTCCCTGCTAGCCCAGCTGGCCAGGGGAGCTCATCCTCCGGGGAGCCACAGACAAAGTAAAGGCACTAGGCAGATGCCCTGAAGCCTGATGAAAGGGGCTGGCTGTGCCTGGGACAACCGGATTCACTCCTCAGCTTGCTTGTACCCCTGACCCCCAGCCCCCTAATCCTACCCTGTAGGGCTGTCAAAGGATATGCCAAAGGCTGCTTCATTGCCCTGCTGACTTCATTCTAAGCACTGGCCTGACTGCTAAGAAGTCCTTATCCAATGTCAGAGACAGGGTTCAGCCCTCTTTCCCTCGCTCTCTATGACCCCTGTTCTATAGACTTCACCACCTGGGGGAAAACAAGGGCACAAAACCCACCATCCTGAGGATACTGGAGAAATAGGGAGTGACTGCTGTTGAGTATAGGGGTTTTGTTTCTTTGTTTTTTTTGAGGGGGTGGGTGATGAAAATGTTCTAAAATTGATTGATATGATGATAATTGTTCACTGACATGAGAGAATTATATTGAATCACAATCACTGAAACTGTTAACAAACATCAGAACCATCACTCACAGCACTGCTGCCTCGGCTCTGCCCTCTTTAAAGTGCTCCCAGCTCTTCTGGGCTTCTCAGGACTGTCTCTCATCCTCACCATCTCAACTTTCCACTGCTAGGTGGTACCCCTGTGTGCCTTGTCCCCTGCCCACATTAACTGCTAGGTGGCAGAAGCCCAAGCTGAGGATGTAATCCACACTTATCCCGGCCGAGCCTTGGGCCTTGATGCCCCCAAGATGGGCCCCGTCTCCTTTACTTTCCAAGGAAAGGAGATCACTTGGTCCCTCACACAAGCAGATCCTTGATAGTCCTGTCATCCTGAGCTGTTCCTTGGAGAGTCCTTGGCCCAGAGGGTACCAGGTGTCACAGGCAGGCCTCACTTAACTCCCCTGAGCGCCTCAGGACTGCTATCCCTACTCTTCACCTGCAGGGAACGGGATGTCCTCTTCCCAGGATACACACACCTGCAAAGAGCTCAGCCCATCCGTTGGAGTCACTGGATCCTGAGGTAAGGTAGGGGGCGGTGTAGGGGCTGTCATGGAGGGGAGGGTCCCAGGCTGGCCTGACCCTCCCACCCTCTGGCTTCCCTCAGCCATGCGGTAGCTCTGACCAGAGATTCCGAGAGGCTGCTGCAGGTGCAGAAGCGTGTCAACGTCCTGCCCCTGGGGAGGTGAGTGGGGCTCCCTTGTTCAGAAGAGGGGAGGGGAGTTGTTGCCACCTAGCTAGTGTGGCCCTGGGGGAAGATGCGGATCTGGGGAGAACAGAGAACAGAAACTTAGGAAACTGTCTCCCTGTCCAGGATCTTCCTATGGGGGGAGGGGGGACCCTGCAAAGAACCCTAGCTTGCTCTGTGACAGGGGTGACCATGTTAGCAAGGTGTAGCAAGGTCAGAGCTCTCCTGCTGCGCACAAGCTGATTTCCCTGCATGCAGACAAATGGTTGGGCTCTGGGTCACAGTCCTGGCAACAGGGGTTCTGCCCAGGGTGTGCATGTGTAGATGTGCCAGGGCCTGTCTGCCAGGACCCCTGGTCACTCAGAGTCCACTATCCCTTCAGTGGGGCCATTGCAGGCAATCCTCTGGGTGTGGATCGGGAGCTGCTCCGAGCAGGTGAGGTGCCCTGCCCTCCTCCTTGGGGAGACCACCCTCAGCACCCACCAGCCTTCAAAAACACGGAGGGAGGGTTTATGGCTTATCTGGGTGAAAATTTCATCTCTTACCAATGGTCACTGTGGTTAGACAGTCAAAGTAGGGCTCTTGGGGCCGGGCACGGTGGCTCATGCCTGTAAGCTTCAGCCTATGAAGCGGCCAGGGTTAGGGATTGTGGTTCGAGTCCCGCCTGGGGCCCGTTGCGAGACCTAGTTCCAAAAAAATAGCTGAGCGTGGTGGCGCGCCCCTGTAATCCCAGCTACCTGGGAAGCTGAGGAAGAAGATTGCTTGAGTCTGTGGTACCCCAGGCAACGAAAGCCTGCAGTTCCACAGGCAAACATAGCGAGACCTAGCCTCAAAAACAAAACAAAACAACAACAAAGTAGGGCTCTTGGCAGGGGTGCATGGTGATGGGGAGAGATAGCTCCCACCTCCCTCCTGAAAGGGGCCCATGGAAAGTGACTGGACAACCTTGTTTGGGGTAGAGAGGTTCCTCCTTGCCTCTAGCCTCACCCTGTTACCTTCCCTCGCATCTAGAACTGAACTTTGGGGCCATCACTCTCAACAGTATGGATGCCACTAGTGAGCGAGACTTTGTGGGTGAGTCCTGAAGGCCAGCATGTATATCCTCCAGGGTTAGGCCCTGTACTGTGCCTGACATTTGCCCCCAGCTCCAGCTCCTCTCCAGCCTCCTCCCAGCCCTTGTATGGTCCACCTGGAGCTTCTCCAGACTAGGTGAAGAGCAAGAGAGGCCTGGTAACCAGAAAGCCTGCCCTCCCTTCCCCCTCACAAGCTGAGTTCCTGTTCTGGGCCTCCCTGTGCATGACGCACCTCAGCAGGATGGCTGAGGATCTCATCCTCTACGGCACCAAGGAATTCAGCTTCGTGCAGCTCTCGGATGCCTACAGGTGAGGCCGCATGCCACTGTTCCTAGCTCTGCATCCACCAGCATGGCTTCCTTCCTCCTATCCCACCTTCTGGGCAGACCTGAACTGTGTTGCTGGGCCTGCTTCAGTCCACCAAGGGGCAGGGCCCCACTTCAACCTCAGCATTTCTTGTCCCCAGCACTGGAAGTAGCCTGATGCCCCAGAAGAAAAACCCTGACAGCTTGGAACTGATCCGGAGCAAGGCTGGACGCGTGTTCGGGCGGGTAAGCAGGGCAGGGAGTGGGTGTAAGGCTTCTGGGCTGAAAGACCCTGAGGGAACTTTCAGGATGGGCTGCAGTTCCAGCCTTACAATCCAGCCTTACAATCCTCGCTCCTTCCTAGTGTGCTGGGCTCCTGATGACACTCAAGGGGCTTCCGAGCACCTACAACAAGGACTTACAGGTTTGAGACTGCGGGCATGAATGAGGGGCTCACCTGCATGTCTATCACAGAGCAGTTTGGGGAGGCCTGGCACCCCAGGAAGAGCTCCCCAGAATTGCTGCCTCCTATCCTGTGTCCCCTGACTGCCCCAAGAGGTCTTTCTTTTTTCCTTAGTGCAGAGTGTGTGGGGTGTGAGTGTTCCTAGTGGAAGGCATGGGGATACCTCTGGAGTGGGTGGGAGGGAGGGGTACAGGCTGCTGGGCCCTCACCACTTGCCACATGCCTCCCAGGAAGACAAAGAAGCTGTTTTTGAAGTATCTGACACCATGAGTGCTGTCCTACAGGTGGCTACTGGAGTCATCTCTACGCTGCAGGCAAGGCGCACCTCTGTTCTCCCTGGGCCCTAAGTGCTGGGGTGGGCAGGCCAAGAGGGACAGGGGAGGGGGCAGGTCCAGAAGATCTGGACAAGTGGGAGGGGTATGTAGTTGCCCCACCCCTGGGAAACAGTGAAGGGGCAAAATTAAACTGCAGCAGGAGAATAAGAGTAGATTAGACTCAAGTGGTCCTCTAAACTAGTCTGGCCAGATTTCTTCCGTAATCAATTATTGTGAGAAATTTCAGTATGTAAGGTTGCGAGAATTTTTGATGAACCCCTTGAACTAATACCCAACTTCAGCAATAGTCAATTCATGGTTTTGGTTGTCTTTCCTCATAACCTACCCCTATTATTCTTAAGCAAAAGCCCCACCCTATGGTTTTATCCCTAAGTAGTTCAGAACGTGTCTCTAAAACACTGCCTCTTGCTAAGTGTGGCTCCCAAGCCAGTGGCATCAGTAGCATCTGAGACCTTGATAGAAATGCACTTTTAGGCTCCACTTTAGACCTACCAAATCAGATTCTGGGGGTAGGACCCAGTGATTTCTACTTATGATAAATCTTCCAGGCCGGTCATGGTGGCACATGCCTATAAGCAGCAGCCTAGGAAGCCGTGACTGAGGCCAGGGATCGTGGTTTGAGTCCCACCAGGGCACATAGTGAGACCTAGTCCCCCAAAAATAGCCAGGCATGTTGGCGTGCGCCCGAAATCCCAGCTACCTGGGAAGCTGAGGCTGGGGATTGCTTGAGTCTGTGGTACCCTGGGCAACGTGAGCCTGCAGTTCCACAGGCAAAAATAGCGAGACCTAGTCTCAAAAAAATCAATCAATCAATTCTGACACATGCTATAGAATAAAGGTGCTTGGTAAACATAAAGGCAACTCCAGTAGTAAAAATCATTGATAACTATGCAAAGCTGGCTGGAGCACAGGGACCAGACAGGGTGGGTCAGAAGGGATCTGATCAAGGCTGGGGCATGATGGCTGAGGACAAGGGTAGGGCTTGAGCCTGGGCCTGCAGCTTCTGGCTCCAGGATCCCCAGGACTCACCACATAACTGCTGGGCCCCCCAGATTCACCGTGAGAACATGGCAAAGGCTCTTAGTCCTGACATGCTGGCCACTGACCTTGCCTACTACCTGGTCCGCAAAGGGGTAAGTGCAGGGTGGTCAAGTGGAGGGGTGAGGGGAAGGAATGCCTTCCTGTCAGGTAGAGAAGTGGAGGGGTGGTAATTAGGGAAGATGCAGGCAGAACAGGAGTCAGTGCCACCCTCTGTTCCGGTGACCCCAGATGCCATTCCGCCAAGCCCATGAGGCCTCCGGGAAAGCTGTGTTCATGGCTGAGACCAAGGGAGTTGCCCTTAACCAGCTGTCACTGCAGGAACTACAGACCATCAGGTGTGACCCCCTCTCCCCTTCTGCTGTCTGTCAGGAGGCGAACCCAGGCCCCTGGAGGTCAGAATGGCCTGATCCATCTTCTCTTTTCTCTCCAGCCCCCTGTTCTCAGGTGACGTGAGCCACGTGTGGGACTACGGGCACAGTGTGGAGCAGTATGCTGCCCTGGGCGGCACAGCGCGCTCCAGTGTTGACTGGCAGATCGGCCAGGTGCGGGCACTATTACGGGCACAGCAGGCCTAGCTGCTTTCCCATGCCTGCTCCCAAATAAAGAGGAGGCTGCTGTGTGTTTCCTGCCCAGCCTGTCTTCCTTAGTGGGGGGCTTTGGGGTCTGTTAATTCAGCAGTGGGAGCCATCAAGGAAGTGGAGAAACTGGGCAAAGATAGCAAGCGCCGTCTTGCTAAGGTGGGAAGGAAGAAGGAAAGATTGTACCTCATCGGAACCTAGAACCTGCGCAGGCCCCACCCTTTCACCACAGGCACCAGCATGACCTCCTGTCTTGTGTATCTTGGCAGAACTGGCTTCTGCAGGACCCTAGTGGGAATGTTAGTGGGCAGACTGGGAGGCACCCTGAGACCCCCAGACCCACACTCTCTAAAGAGGTTCTGCTAACCAGCACATGAAGACAATCATCCTGAGTGTGAAAGAATGTTAGTAGTGTAGTGTGCGGAGAGCAGGGGAGACAGGACATACTTCCCGATGAAACACCCAAAGCTACCCATCCCCTTATGGTAAATGCCCAGCCCCACGGGGTTGACCCAAAGCTGGTGTGCTGAGGCCCAAAAGCTTGCCACAAGTCTCAGGCACCCCCTGGTGGGGAACAGCAGGAAAGGAGCAGAAGGAGCCAGGGAAGTGTGGGGCAAGAGGAACAAAATTAAAGTACAAATCAAGGCCAGCGCTGCCATTGCCCCCTCTCCAGGAGTCTCACTCATGTCTCGTTCAAGTATCTTCTTCTATGTGCCCCAGAACCCTGCTGCAAGTCCAAAGCTGTCCTGTTCCCATGTGCCTCCAGGTCTCTTGCTGGCTTTCCCCAATCCTCTCCAGCTCCTTCTCCCTGCTCAGTTCCACCCTTTCTCATGTGGGCAGGGAACACAGAACCAAACAGCCCCCTCTTACGGAGATCACACTGATACAGGATCTGATGGCCATGGTTAACCTGGCCATCCCCTTCTTTCCCATAGCTTCCCCTGCACATTCTCTTCTTGCTGAACCCACCCTTCCCTGGACCATTGGGCACTATTACAGAGTGTCCCTTGGGCTAAGGCCTGTGCCAGGGCTGCAGGGTAACCTGTGCCCTCGTGAGGGGAATGGGATACTCGGTAGGTGGTAGAGTCATCCACTGCTAGCCTGTGATGTCAGCACTAGGTGAGCGGCTTCCACTGGTGGGGAAGATGCCTACTCCCCTCAGTAAACAGTGTACAGATAATTCCCACTACTGAACGTGATGTGAGGCCCACAGACGGGTGGTGCACCCAGGGGGCCTGCATGTCCAGGGAGTCTGCAGAGGGCCTGCTTATGGTCAGCGCTGTAGCAATGAGTCAGTCCCCAGAGCCAGCAGAGTCCAAAGTCCTCGTCTACACAAATCTCACCACAATCCCAATAAGAAATGTCTGAAATTTATATTTTATCAACATGTTTTAAGGCAATCCTGTTAGAAGATAAATAAGCTAAGCTTAAAGAAGAATTGATAACCCTCTTAAGTGATTCTGGGAGCAATGAAAAAAGACTTTGTAAGTCAAAGAATCAAAACCCCAACGTTGACACAAAATTCCAAAAAGGGTCAAGGCTACGGGTCACAGGCAGAGCCTTCTAAAGTGTGGTCCTGACCATAATCATCACTGGGAACTTGAGAATGCAAGTTTTCAGCCACATCTACACCTCCTACATCAGACTCTGGGTGGAGCCCATTAATTGTTTAGCAAGCCCTTCAGGTGAATTTTTTTTTTTTTTTTTTGAGACTAGGTCTTGCTTTTTGCCTGTAGAACTGCAGGCTCACATTGTCCAGGGTACCACGGACTCAAGCAGTCCCCAGCCTCAGCTTCCCAGGTAGCTGGGATTACAGGTGTGCGCCACCCCACCCAGCTATTTTTTGGGACTAGGTCTCGCTATGTTGCCCCGAGTGGGACTCGAACTGCAATCCCTAGCCCCAGCCGCTTCATAGGCTGAAGCTTACAGGCACAAGCCACCATGCCCAGCTCCCTTCAGGTGAATTTGATGTACACTGAAGTTTGAAAACCACTGGTTCCTAGAACCTTGTTACACAAAATTGCTTCAGACTAGTCACAGTGCCTCACTTCCTTCTCACTCAAAATTTCACCTTCAGAATCTACATTTCTACAACTCCCCAGCTGTTTTATGCACATGAGAGTCAGAGTGTTGATGAAGAGACTGTCTAATCTCCGAAAAGCGAAGGCCTATGCGTATCAAACAGCACTGAAAGGCATGATGTGACACAGCTGACAGAGGGAAAGCTGCGGTAATGGCCACTCTCACTTCTATTGAGGTGGCATGCCCCGGTCTAAGTGGGAACTCTTGTTTCCAAACAATCTTCTTAAAAGTTCCTCCTCAGCTGACTTGAATCAGTCTCCCAGTGCCTCCTATCTGTGAGCCTGGCCAGGCTGGTCTGACCCATGTAGAAGAAGTGAGCCTCTTCCCACTTCAGGGAGTGCAAGTGTGCGTAACTTTTCTCCAGGCTCTGCCTCCACATAACCAACTACTTCTCTGGCCTGCCTCTTTTCTTTCTCAACATTTGTCTTCTTTTAGTTGTTATCTCAGTGTCAGTTTATGTCAAAACTCACCATCATCTTGCATTGGTTTCCTATTGCTACTTGTGACAAATTACCAAAGTCCTTGCCTTTAAACAACATAAAAATATTATCTCCTTCAGGTCAGAAGTCTGAAATGGATTTTATTGAGACAAAATCAAATGTCAGCAGGGTGAAGCTTCCTCTGGAGGTCTTGTTTTTGGTTTTTTTTTTTTGAGACTAGGTCTCGCTATTTTTGCCCGTGGAACCGCAGTCTCTCATTGCCTGGGGTACTACAGACACAAGCCATCCCCAGTCTCAGCTTCCCAGGTAGCTGGGATTACAGGCATGCGTCACCACGCCCAGCTATTTTTTTTTTTGGAACTAGGTCTCGCTGCGGGCCCCAGTGGGACTCGAATCGCGATCCCCAGCCCTGGCTGCTTCATAAGCTGAAGCTTACAGGCACGAGCCACTGTGCCCGGCATTTGGAGGTTTTAAAGGTCAATCTGTTCCTTGCCTTTTCATGTTTTTATTAGTCAGTTTTATCCTTGTCCTATGAGCCCTTTCTACATTTTATGAAGCATCTTCAGACATCTCTCCACCTCTGCTTCATTGCCATATCTTCTGACTGAGCTTTTTGCCTACAGCATATAAGGCCCCTTGTGATCATATGGGACCCACCTGGATAAACCAAGCCATAAGACATCTGCAAAATCAAAGTCTGCATCTTCAAAGTCCCTTTTCCCATGTTAGGTAACGTTCAGAATTTCTGGGGATTATAACATGACCATCTTTGAGGAATCATTGCTCAGCCTACTACATTCGTCTAGCTCTCAAAGACTTCTCTCTATCCCACATGCAAAATTCACTCTATCACTTGGTCACCCACAGCCTCAACCCAATACAGCATCAGCTCAAAATCCCATATCTCTTCATTTAAATTAGTTTATGAGTGAAACTCTCAGTATGATCCATCCTGAGGCAAAATTCCTCTCTAAACCTGTGAAACTCATGTGATTGTGGTAAGGATTAGATTAGTTCACAAGTAAACTCAAGAAACAAGTTATGTACCTCCAAAATTACTGGCTTTGAGCCGACCTCGTGGCACAACGGTAGCGCGTCTGACTCCAAAATTACTGGCTTAGGCACAATATAACACAGACATTCCAATTTCAAAAGAAAAACATCACTGGTTTCAAGCAGTTCTGAAACCCAGTCAGGGAAACTCCACTGGGTTCCAGGCATGGATTACTTCATGATTCTCAGCTCTGCCCTTGGGCTGCAACAGCATAGTTATCATTCCTCTTGAAGGCTAGCACATGTTTGGCAACCCAGTATTTATCAACCTGTTTTCTGTCTGTAGAATTTTGAGAGGAATTTAAGAACCTTCTCTAATTTTCTCCTTCCAGTGTTCCTTTTAGTTCATGTTGGCAATGTTTTTGGTGATATGACATCTTTAAGAACTTTGTGGATCTCCTGTGTATGTCACAGGGTTTACTTCACTAGAAAAGGAATTTTTCAATGGCTCTTTCATAGATAACCACGCCTTCTGCTAGTATTTCAGGAGATCCATGAATCACATACCAAATTCCTTCAAAGAAAACTCTTAATGAACGAATACTCTGACCTTTGAGACTTCCAGCACTAGTACTGGCCCATGAATGAAGCAGAGCCCAAGCTTTCTCTCAAGTATGCTTTCCTGCAAGTGAATCTCATATTTGTTATTTTTAGTTGTTGAGTAATATTCCATTGTGTATGTATTACCACATCTTTTTCATCCATTCATTTGTCTGGGACATTGGGTTGTTTCCATGTCCTTGCAATTATAAATAGTGCTGCAATAAACATTTGAGCACAGGTGTCCCTTTGTACAGCATTGAGGTCTCCTTTGGGTAGATTCCCAGAAGAGCCATTGCTGGATCAAATGGTAGTTCCATATTCATTAGTTTGAGGGTCCTCCACACAGCTTTCCATAGTGGCTGGACCAGTTTACATTTCTACCAGCAGTGTAAGAGTGTTCCTGAAAGTTCATTTGTCTCAGCACAATTTGTTGAAAACACTACTCATATCCAGTTAAACTATCTTGGCACACTTGTCAAAACCAGTTGACCAATGTGTGGGTAAGTTGTTTGATATGTGAATTATATGTCAGTAAAGCAGAGCCTTCCAAAAAATCACCAGGCAATTCCTTTAATTTTAACAAATAAGTATTCTCTACATGGGCCAGATGCTGTGCTGAATGCCTACTAGTTTACTTAGGATTTAGGATTCACCTTCTTGCCTTTCTTGAAAATATTCTGGATCTTAAAGAAAAAGAAAAATATTCTTTGGATCTCCCAACTCACCCTGGATCTGCAGCTGCAACCACATTGTCCTCAGTAATTCTGCAAGCTCATCAACTTTTTCTCAGTAACCCTGATCTCTTGCCAAAATTAGCCATCTGAAAGCACAAGGTTGGGCCTATAATCTCAGCCAAACACACAATTTTTCACTTATTCTTGCTCAGTTTCCTCTACTCTTTCCTGAGCAGCTAATTCAAAGTTTTCATCTTTTGCTCCCAACCTGATCTGAATATCTCCCCCAGTACCTGGAAACTGTTAATTTACATTTTGTCTCCATGCACTTGTCTATTTAACATTTTGTATAAATGGAATCATATAAAACACATCTTTTTCCTCAGTTAGCATAATATTCTCATTCATATTGTAGCATGTATCAAAACTTTCTATTCTTGGGCCAGGTATGGTGGTGCATGCCTGTAAGCAGCAGCCTAGGAAGCCGCAGCCAGGGACAAGGATCATGGTTTGAGTCCCACTGGGGGCACGTAGTGAAACCTAGTTCCAAAAAAATATAGCTGGGCATGGTGGCATGCACCTGTAATCCCAGCTACCTGGGAAGCTGAGGCTGGGGATTGCTTGAGTCTGGGGTACCCCGGGCAATGTGAGCCTGCGCTATTTTTACCACAGGCAAAAATAACGAGGCCTAGTCTCAAAAAAAAAAAAAAAAAAAAAAGGCTTTCTATTCATTGTGGCTGAACAATACTCCACTAAATGAATTGTATTAATATACCACATTTTGTTTAACCATTCATGGGCTGGTAGACATTTGGGTTGTTTACACTTTTGATTATTGTGAATAATGCTGCTAAGAACATAATTGTTCTTTCATTATTGACAATAATGAAAACCTTTTAATCCCCTCCAAACCTTCCCCTATCTGACCTCTCTGAGGTTCCTGACACTGCCAATCACTCTTTTAATATATGCTTTCTTTTCTTAAAAAAAAAAAATCAAAGCATTATATGCCACAATTTAAAAAACAACAATAGAGAGCGGGGCACCGTGGCATGTGCCTGTAAGCTTCAGTTTATGAAATGGCTGGGGATAGGGATTGTGGTTCGAGTCCCGCTCGTGGCAACACAGCGAGACCTAGTCCCAAAAAATAGCTGGGCATGGTGGTGTGTACCTGTAATCCCAGCTACCTGGGAAGCTGAGGCTGGGGATTGCTTGAGTCTGGTACCACGGGTAACAGGAGCCTGAGGTTCCACAGGCAAAAATAGCGAGACCTAGTCTCAAAAAAAAAAAATAAATAAATAAATAAAAATAAATTTAAAATAACAATAGTATATTTAAAGGGGTTTATTCCATGAGCAAGTGGGATTCCCCCCTATAGTATGAGGTTCAACATATGAAAATCCATCAATATCATTTACTACAACAGCAAAGAGCATGATTATCTCGACTGATGCAGAAAAAATATTTGACATGACCCTTTTGTTATAAAACACACACACACACACACACACCCCAAACTAGGAATAAAAAGAAAACCATATACGGATAAACCTACAGCAAATATGACACATGATGAAATAGAGAAAGCTTTCCCACAAGATCAGGAACAAGATATGGCTGTCCTCTCTTGCCACTTCTATTCAAAACAGTACCGGAAATCCTGACCAGAGCAATTACAAATAAAGGAATCCAAGTTGGAAAAGACGTAATAAAATCATCTCTGTTCACAAATGATATGATCTTTTATAGAGAAACTCCTGAAGAAATAAAACTTTTATAGCTAAATTTAGCAAAGTAGTAAGGCACAAAGAAATAAGCAAAAACCAGTTGCATTTCTATACATTAACAAGAAAGCATCTGAAAAGGAATTTAAGATATCAGTTCCACTTACAATAGCTTCAAAAAAAAGGGGGGGAGAGTATTTAGGAATTAGCCAGTGAAGTAGAAGAACTGTAGAAAGAAGGCAAAGCCGGAGAAGGGGTGAGAGGGAACAATATATCTGAGAAATCCCTGAGAGAGCCTCTGTGGAAGAGCAGGAGGAAGTGGAAGAGTAAGAGACTAATCCAGAGAAAATTGGAGAAGCAAAATTAAAAATGGGTTTTCCTCCTCTGGAACAAAAACCTGGGGACTCAGATTTCTTAAAGAAACAATTGCAGTAAGGGTAAAAATATTTTGATTCTGGGGTTTACACCATGGCTGAAGCCAAAACTAAGAACATGCAACTTCCCGCAGCAGCCCTGGGTTAGGCAGGCCACTGGTGACATTTCCACAAGATCTTCCCCAGTAGGAACTATCCCTGTTGCTAGCAATCTGGCTGGCTGATTGAAAGAACTGAATTGCCCAAGTCTTCTGATTCCTCCACTTTAAGAAAACTCCAGAGCCACATAGAGGCTGGAATCAGCAAACCAAATCATTTTTGTGGTTCGAGTCCCGCCTGGGGCCCGTTGCGAGACCTAGTCCCAAAAAATAGTTGGGTGTGGTGGCGCTTGCCTGTAATCCCAGCTACCTGGAAGCTGAGGCTGGGGATTGCTTGAGTCTGTGGTACCCCGGGCAACGAGAGCCTGCGGTTCCATGGGCAAAAATAGCAAGACCCAGTCTCAAAAAACAAAACAAAACAAAAAAAACAAACAAAAAAAGAAATAAACAGCATGATCTCTTTGCTGCATCTACTTTGAGATTAAAGAAATGCTTGCATCCTAGAAAATACTGACATCACTCTGAAGGGGCACAGTTATTGTAAAGGGCCCAGAAGAATCCTGTGGAATCACCTCACTGATGTAGAACACACATAGCCTCCTTGGAAAGAAAAAGAGAGAATCTGGGTTGACAAAAACTGGAGAATAGGAAGAAATGTGTCACAGACAGCTCTTATTGTTCTCAGCTTCAAGTGTGTTCTCCTTCCAGTGCATAATGGCAAAGCAAAAGTGATGGCATCAGAAGAAGAGGCAAGAGTCCCAAACAGTCACTGTGGTAGGTAATGGACTAATTGGTTTTTTGTTTTTGGTTTTTTTTTTTTGAGACTAGGTCTCGCTATTTTTGCCCGTGGAACCACAGGCTCTCATTGCCTGGGGTACCACAGACTCAAGCAATCCCCAGCCTCAACTTCCCAGGTAGCTGGGATTATAGGTGTGCGCCCCCATGCCCAGCTATTTTTTTGGAACTAGGTCTCGCTACAGGCCCCAGGCAGGACTCGAACCACGATCCCTAGCCCCGGCCACTTCATGGCTGAAGCTTACAAGCATGAGCCACCGCACCCGGTGGCTAAATGTTAATTAGTAATAGACTAATTGTTATGCAGGTTCCATCAGCATTCTGGGGGAGTCTGGTGGATGAACTTACCATAGTGGATACTTTAGAAGATAAACTCAAAGGAGAATGATAAATCTCCAGGATGGAAGCTTATTTCTTTAGATACCTAAAATGGTGGTAGATAAAGATTACTTTCTGACTTCCAATTCCAAGATTGTAATTAACAGTTGGAGTCCACCAGCAAGAGGGAGAAAATTGGCTCAATCTGGGGCAGAGAAAGGTCCACGTCTTCAAATTTATTGTCCCTCAAGTTATTAAGTATAGTCCTGATTGCATCATAATTGTGGTTTCCATCTGAGCAAATATTTTCACATATGTTACTTGGAAACTAAGTGGACTGCCCAAGTACAGTGTGATTATGAGAGGATTTAATTTGGACTCTGCTAGGTTTTTGGTATTTGATGATTAGAAAACTTGACATTCACCCCAGGGCTGCAATGGATGCATTTCCAGAGAACATAAAGACTCAAGTGTGGTTGTGTGGAATGAACTAAATGAGAGAAGTGTTTCTCTACAGAACTGAATCCCAAAATGGGAACAACAATGACAGTGAAAACCGGGAGGAATTGAATGAAGTCATCAAGTTAAAATGATATACCAACTGGGCTTCTGGATTATGTATGACTAATTACATTGAATCCACATTCAAAACCTATGCAGCATCCATTCAGTGTCAAAAGTGGAGAAAGAAATGTATTGCATTGAGAATGAAGTTTTCCTGGGCTTCCTATGTATCCAGAATGCTTGTGAATTGACCAGTGTTATCAATCAGAAGCATAAAGAAAAGCACAGTTACCCTGTGGGACATCAAGGAGGACTTAAAGGGCCTTTACTTTTCATCCACATACATGAATCAGAGTCTGCTTTTCTTTGTTATTATTATTTCATTTTATTTTTTGCACTATATATATATATATATTTACATTGTTATGTACCCCAAGAGTCTGCTTTTCATCTTCCTAAGTATGTGAGTTTGATCTCACAGAATCAAAAGTCGCACTTGATTTAATGCTTGCAATATGAATCCTGAGTGAATAAAAGTAACATTAAAAAGAAAAAAGAGAACTGGCCACAGCAATCTGTAGCCAAATATAGTATATGTTCAAGGGTGTTTCCCTGATTTTCCATTACTAGATGAGCTAAGCTCACTTCCCCATCAAAGTCTTTATTTAGGAGACTGAGTCTCTTGTTGACCTTTGAAATTTATTAGATGAAAAATCTGAGTAGTCCACTTAGTTTCCTACAGGGTAAAATGAGTGTAGACCTTGTTTGTTCAGTATCTCATGATGCACATAAAGTTATTGGCATTGAACCTGTAGCAAATCCAACTGCTTCAGTACAGCAGGTCTCAAGAGTTAAACTCAAAGATATCAGAAAATTTACGTATGTTATCGACCTTTAAAGAAACTGATCAGCAGGCTAATAAATAAGATCTTTTTCTTGTTCAGTTGTGGCTAAAGGATGCCCAATGATTCCCAAGACCTAATCGTGGTATTTTTAAAGCAATCAAATTTATCTATTTAAAAAAAACATCATAGGAAGCATCAAACTTGTGCTCTGCCTCAGCTGAGTGTCCTGTGACTTACTATGCTTACTATGCTTTAACCCTCACATCTGTGCATTGTGGCACCCTGCCACGATGGAGCAAATATTATTCTTCTGTACTAGATATCAGAAAGTTCTTTGAATACAGAGTATTGGGGGAAGAAGAGACGTGGACTTACTATCAACAGTGGACAAGGTCGGGCTGGGCATGGTGGTGCATGCCTGTGAGCAGCAGCCTAGGAAGACACAGCCAGGGCCAGGGATCGCAGCTCGAGTCCCACCGGGGGCACATAGTGAGACTTAGTTCCAAAAAAATACATAGTTGGACATGGTGGCACACGCCTATAATCCCAGCTACGTGGGAAGCTGAGGCTGGGGATAGCTTGAGTCTGTGGTACCCAGGACGTGAGCCTGCAGTTCCAAAAAGAGCAAGACCTAGTCTCAAAGACAACATCAACAACAACAAAAAAAACAATGGACAAGGTAGTTTTGGGTATGGCACATTGAGTAAGTCATTTCACCTCTCTAGCCTCAATTTCCTCATCTGTAACACAAAAAGAGTAACTCATTTTATAGTCTTTCAACTAAACAACCCTATAGCAGAGGGTTTGCTTAGGAGGAACGCTGATATTATTGCTATCAAGTGGTAGGAATCCAATGGTCACCCCCATCCACCCTAGGTCATCTGTACCCAAATGATAAAATGTATGCTCTCATGTGGGTGGCAGAGGCCTTATTATTCTGGTCTTGGAAGACTGAGAAATGAGAATCTCAGGTGAAGGCCAGACATCAAGGATTCATGTCAGAGTCCTGACTACTGACCCATAGTGACACCTACTGTATAGCAGGAAGGGGAGGCCCTTTCTGATTGAAGAAATCAAAGGACTGGCATCCAAGTCAAACTTGCAGAGATGACCTGGAGAACAAAAGGAAAAATGTTCCATCTTCAAAACAACCCTGCAAAGGTATTTGGGACCCCAAGGATAGGTTTATTGAGAACTCCAATCCTAATCACTAGACCACCAGGGAGTGCCCCAAGGACAGGTTAATGAAAGCAGGCAATCAGGGAAAACAGGATGGCAATCGGAAGCGGGCAATCAGAGAGCACTAAGGGAATAAGTATACCCCGGCTGGCATGAAACAGGTTTATTAGAGCTGAAACTGGTGGCACCCAGAGGGGCAAGCAACCCCTATCAGTAGTGGTACTGACTGAGCGGATTCATATTCAAAAGCTGAGTATCCCTAACAGGGAGTTAAGGGTTTATATATATACTTTATAGGTTCTGGTGTTCTGGTGGGCTTTCATTGGTGGTAGTACATGGCCTGAAGTGATGGAAGATAGAATGAGGAAGATTCAAGGAGCAAGTGGGCTGCATACCAGTAAACTGAGTCAGTAAGTCAAGGGTTGTTTATCTAGAGAGTTGTTGATCTAGACCCCCAGGCTGTATTTCTATGCTTCAGCATACTTCAGGTTATCATACTTTTACCTGGTCATCATACTTCAGTATGGGTAGAAGTGACTGAGGGCCAGGGGATAGTACTGTAAAGTAATTTAAAACAGATTTACAGTCATAGCATAGTGAGTCAGGATCCAAGTATATAACAATGATAAAACACAAAAAGACCCAGAAAGATCTAGTCCAGATTAAGTGACATCTCTCTGTGAACCAGACATAAACAGAAGGGGTGAACGGGTAGGTATAATGGCTTGCATGGGGTCCAGAGAATGAGCTAATTGAGAGAAAACATCTTTACCGACAGATTTTTTTTTTCCTCTCTGGGAAGGGCAATCTGAATTTTCATGACATAACACATCCCTGGGTGAGGTTTCTGAGAGAAATTGACCTTAGTGTTTGGATTCTTTTTATATATCTGAAAGAACATCATTTTGTGTAATGTTGCTGTGCAGTAACCAAGTTTTCACCTCGGATTTCAGAGAGCTGTAGGGTTTCACAATGCACCTTATTACAGACAATTTTCCTTGAGATTGGTGGGTAATCTAGAGCCAACTTAAACCCTTTTATGACTAGAGAGGAAATGCAATTTAGTGAATTAACAGTCCTCAAGAAGGAATGTAGCTCAGTGGCCAGAGTTTGATTCCACTTATTGTAATTTTCAATCTGGAGGTGTTTTCTGTTGCAAAGTGGAGGGATCGGGCTACAAGATGACTGGGACTATCATAAACCCCCTCTGACTTATGTTCCAGCAAAGCCAAAAGGAAGCCGCCATGGTGGTGGTCCAGTCAGCGGCAGGGGGAGAGCAAGGGCTGGGAAGACAAAGGTTACGACGCAAGGCAAGACAGAGGGCTCACATGGGCTCTCCAGGTGCGCGGTCAGCCTCCTTGAAAAATGAGAACCGGTCCCAAGTCGTCTCCGACCGGCTGCCTGGGGCGGAGTTGCCCGGAACCGGAGGGCGGGGAGAAGGCACAGGGCGCCCGGGCACTTGGGGGTGGCGCAGGCCCAGGGTCTTCCTCAGGTCAGGGCAGGCCTGGAGTGTCGGAGTCCGCCCCCGCTGAGCGACAGCCGGAGGCAGGCAGGCTGGCGGCTTGGTAGGCGCGGCGAGGCTTGCGAGCGCGAAGTCGGAGCCCCCTGAGGCGCGGCGCACGCCTCGAGCGATCCGGAGGGGACGTCAGGCGAGCACGTGACCTGGCGCCGCCCCCGCCCGCCTCCCGCGGCTGCAGCCCGTGCTTCGGTAGCCCGCGCTTGTCCGCGCACCGCGAGCAGCCCGGCGGGAACTATGCTCCGGTGGCCGGCGCGGGCCTGGGCCGTGCTTGGCCCCCTGCTTTGGGGTTGCGGACTGGCGCTGCAGGGCGGGATGCTGTACCCCCGGGAGAGCCCGTCGCGGGAGCGCAAGGAGCTCGACGGCCTGTGGCACTTTCGCGCGGACTTCTCGGACAACCGGCGCCAGGGCTTCGAGCAGCAGTGGTACCGGGCGCCGCTGCGGGAGGTGCGGCCTCACCGAGAGGGGGCGCCGGGCCCGGGCTGGGGAGCGCCTGAGGCCGGCTCCCAGGAGGGGGCAGCCCTCAGAGCTGGGGCCTGGGGGGTGGTTAAAGTGAACGGGCTTGAGGTGGTGGTTGGCCGACCGGAATGGGCCGGAGGAAATGGGCGGAGATTCAGGGCCGACGCGTGAAGGGCCGCGGGGAAGGGCCGGTGCTCCAGCCCCGCGATGGGGAGACCGAGCCGAGGCAATGTCTGCAGCTGTGAGCCTGGGGGGTGGAGCGGTGGGGGTGGCTCTGTGGCCGTGGCTCCGGACATTTCGAAAAGGATTGGCTCCACCCTGGCACGAGATTTTGAGTTGTGAAGTTCAGCTAGAGGACTGCACTTCGCACCCAGCCCGCCAACGCCTCCACTCCAGGGTTCCCCGCGGTTTTGGACATTCGACTTGGAAGAGGGCGCTTCCTCTCCGAGGCCCCTCTTTTAGGCAAGGTAGAGGGCTCACATGGGCTCCCCAGGATTCAGCGGGGAAGGAAGGAAGGGGTCAGGCTGCCCGGCGAGTGCGCTAGTCACAGCTTCCTCTGGAGGAGCCCGTGCCCCTGCCAGCCTTGGTGAACTCTGGGGCACCTGATCATCTTCCTCCTCATAGGTTGCATTTTGCCTCAATCTGGGTTGTGCCTTTCCATGCAGCTGCGGTGCCCTAAGAAAGAACTTGAAGCCGGGCACCGTGGCGCGTGCCTGTAAGCGGCAGCGAGACCTAGTTCCAAAAAAAAAAAAATAGCTGGGCGTGGTGGTGCGCGCCTGTAATCCCAGCTACCTCGGAAGCTGAGGCTGGGGATGGCTTGAGTCCGTGGTACCCTGGGCAACGGGAGCCTGCGGTTCCGCGGGCAAAAATAGCGAGACCTAGTCTCAAAAAAATAAATAAATAAATAAATAAACCTGGTCAGTGTGTGCAGAGTTGCAGGGGACTAGGGTAGGCCTTCTGGTGCCGGGTCCCAAGGGATACTGCCTCAAGACACCCAGCAGAACTGAGTGAACCTGCACTCCTCAAGGGCTCCTTGGACCTCTAGACCCTGAAATGGTCAGGTGGAAGGCCAGGCAGGAGTGGGGCCCACAGCCTGGAAGCAGCCTGGGGAAGAGCTACCAGAGGATCCCTGTATGTGGGACATATTGTCTCCCCTCCCCTCCCTCACATCCCACCACCGGATGCAGGGATTTCCTCTGTCCACCAAGCTGTATCCCAGCATCTTGCAAAAAGACCTGACCCATAATAAAGACATGGTAAATGTGGGTTGAATGAATGGAAGCTTGCTGATGAGAGACCAACTGCTAGAAATGTTTGTGTTCCAAGACTGGTACCGCCAGTTTTTTTGAGACTAGGTCTCGCTATTTTTGCCCGTGGAACCGCAGGCTCATGTTGCCCGGGGTACCACAGACTCAGCTCTCCAGGTAGCTGGGATTACAAGCGAGCATCAGCATGCCCAGCTATTTTTTGGGGACTAGGTCTCGCTGTGTTGCCCCGGGTGGGACTCGAACCGCGATCCCTAGCCCCGGCCGCTTCATAAGCTTACAGGCACAAGCCACCGTGCCCAGCCTTGACCAGGTTTATTTTTTAAAAAGGTCTCACCACCTGACCTGTTTGCTGCTTTTTCCCCAGCACCTAAAACACTTTGCTTTTGAGTGAATGAGTGAACGACAGGTGTGTACTTCTTGGAGCTGTGAGAATTAAATAAAAAGACATTAGTTGCTGGTAAGGGAAAACAACAGTAGAATTCCACTGTGTAGGAGAGAATTCTAGAGTGTAGGAGAGGTCATCTTGTTGACCCTTGTTCCTGTAGGCAGGGTCACTGGGGAGAACTGCTTCCTGGGAAGGTAGCTCCTAGAGCTGGGGCTTAGACTCCTAGGTTGTCTGGACCTGACCCTGGACCTTTGCCCTCCAGTCTGGCCCCACCCTGGATATGCCCGTTCCCTCCAGCTTCAACGATGTGGGCCAGGACAGGAATCTGCGCAACTTCGTCGGCTGGGTGTGGTACGAACGGGAGGCAACCCTGCCCCAGCGATGGACCCAGGACTTGGGCACAAGAGTGGTGCTAAGGATTGGCAGTGCCCACTACCATGCCATTGTGGTCAGTGCTGGTGGGCATGTGTGGCTGCTGAGCAGTTGGGGGGCGGGGCTGGGGGGATTTACCTTTCCACCCTGGTGAGGCAACTACAGGCGTGCCTGAATGGCAATGCTTCCACCTCATGCTCTCACCTGCTGTTCCTTCCCTGTGTCTGCAGTGGGTGAATGGGGTTCATGTGGCAGAGCACGAGGGGGGCCATCTCCCATTTGAGGCTGACATCAGCAAGCTGGTCCAAACTGGGCCCCTGTTTTCCTGCCGCATTACCATCGCCATCAACAACACGCTCACCCCTCATACCCTGCCGCCAGGGACCATCCTCTACAAGAACGATAAAGCCAAGTGAGCAACACCCTGCTTTCCCCTTGCCTCTTCTCCAAATGGTCTTTCCACTAGGGGGAGGGCTGCCTTGGGAAGGTGAGGCCAGGCAGGTATGAGCTGATGTCAGGCACGGTCCCAGTTGGCTGTTGTCCTCCTGCCCTAGGTACCCCAAGGGTTACTTTGTCCAGAACACAAACTTTGACTTTTTCAATTACGCGGGACTGCACCGGCCTGTTCTCCTCCACACCACACCCACCACCTACATTGACGACATCACCATCAACACCAACGTGGACCAAGATGTTGGTAAGGGCTCGGAGCTGGATCTGTCCTCAGCTAGATTCAAAGTTTCCTGGTTGCGAGCCAGCCGCAATGTGATTGAACAATCCCAAGGGGGAGGGTAAGGATTATAGTTGAATCAAGAAGATTCGGAGAGAAGGGCTCACACTCTCTCTGGACTGAGACACAGAGTTTATTTAGAGCCAGACTTTTATAGAAAACATGTAGCAAGCAGTAACAAAAGAAGTTTTGATCCAGGGTCACATGTTTATAAGCATATTTTTACCAGGAGACTAGCTTAAGCAAGTTCAGTATAAGGCTGCTCAGGTTTGGCCAAAATATGACCTGAAAGAAGCATTTTACAAAAATAGCTCAGTAGACAGTCAAGGTCTCTCTCCTTTTCCCTCCAATTAGGCAAACATTCAGCAGCTTATCAGAGCAGACCAAAAATAGAGTAATAAAAACACGGCCTTCCACACCTGGTAGGACAGATCCCCCAGTACAAGCATTTACCCCTCACAAGATCCCATCCACCTAAGGAGTTAAATCCAACCAGTCTGAGCTGGATTACCCATTTGGTGTGCCTGTATTTTGGGAGGAAGTGAGATCTGATGGGAAATGGCACTTACCTAAGACCACGTAGCTCAGGACGAATAGCTTGGGAGTCATGAGAATCCCGTGTCTCTGTCCCCCTGTGCTGCCCTCATTTAACCACCTCTCACTACAGCTTGAAGTCAGGAAATACCTGTTGCTGCTTGAGCCAGGCACAGTGGCTCATGCCTGTAAGCTTCAGCCTATGAAGCGGCCGGGGCTAGGGATCATGGTTCAAGTCCCACCTGGGGCCCGTAGCGAGACCTAGTTCCAAAAAATAGCTGGGCATGGTGGCGCATGCCTGTAATCCCAGCTACCTAGGAAGCTGAGGCTGGGGATCGCTTGAGTCTGTGGTACCCCGGGCAACCAGAGTCTGCGGTTCCACGGGCAAAAATAGCGAGACCTAGTCTCAAAAAACAAACAAACAAAAAAACCCTGTTGCTGCTTGGGGTCTCTGGCGGTGGCAGGGTGCTCTCTGCTCTCCAGCCCAGTCCTTCTCTCATCTGATCTTTCATCTCCTGTAGGGCTCGTGAACTACCAGATTTTTGTCCAGGGCAGTGAACATTTCCAACTAGAAGTGCGTCTTCTGGATGAGGATGGCAAAGTTGTGGCCCAGGGGACAGGAGGCCGTGGCCAGCTGATGGTGCCCAGTGTCCACCTCTGGTGGCCGTACCTGATGAGTGAGCACCCTGCCTACTTGTACTCGTTGGAGGTAATGGCGGCTAGTTCTGAGGATACCGGAGGCCTTCTGTTCCCACCCAGTGGCCCTGGCCTCAGCAGGGGCTAAGCGCAGGAGGGCAGGCAGGCATCATCCTCCGAGCTTCTTAGTCCAGAGAACTGATGTGCTCCCAGCCTGGTTTTTTTCAACCACTGGTGGAGAGGTGCAGTTTTGAAAGGCATAACCTGGGCTCAGGGTGGGCATTTTTGCATCTCTCTGCTTGCAGTGGTGGGCAGCTATAGTTTATAAGGGGCCTTCCTGCTGCTGGGTGGACTGTGTGGGGTTCTGGCTGGCGGGGATACCTCCCACATGTGCTTGGTGTTCCTAGGTGAGGCTGACAGCACAGACAGAGGCCGGGCCTGTATCCGACTTCTACACACTTCCTGTGGGGATTCGCACGGTGGCTGTCACAGAGAGCCAGTTCCTCATCAATGGAAAGCCTTTCTATTTCCATGGGGTCAACAAGCATGAGGATGCAGACGTGAGTTGCGCTCTTTCTCCCCGTATCTCCCCCACGCTCCTTGGAGCAGTTGAGGATGGAGCAGATCACTTAGCCAAACCGCTGGGGCCTGTAGAGCTGGGTAGAGGCCTCATAGGGGGACTGAAGGGTCTGATTCTCCAGGAAGTGCATCTTGCCCAGGGATGGGGAGGGAGGTCACTGCTCTGCTGCTTCCTAGATCCGAGGGAAGGGCTTTGATTGGCCGCTGCTGCTGAAGGACTTCAACCTGCTGCGATGGCTGGGGGCCAATGCCTTCCGCACCAGCCACTATCCCTACGCCGAGGAGGTGATGCAGCTCTGCGACCGCTATGGGATCGTGGTCATTGACGAGAGCCCCGGTGTGGGCATTGTGCTGGTGTGAGTACCCAGTGTCCATGGTGTCGGGGCCGCCCTGCTTGGCGGATCCTGATGGGTTTCCTTTTCTCCCTCTTCCCCACCGCCCTACAGCGAGAGCTACAGCAACGTGTCCCTACGACACCACATGGAGGTGATGGAGGAGCTGGTGCGCAGAGACAAGAATCACCCTGCTGTTGTGATGTGGTCAGTGGCGAACGAGCCCGCTTCCTACCTGACACCTGCTGGCGAATACTTCAAGTGAGTGTCTCTGCCTCCCCCAGACTGGGTTGGAACAGGACCTTAGCCATTGTGTCTGGTCTGGCCTTGGCTGGGCCTGAGCTAAGTCAGCATCACTCCCAGCCCAGGCTTGAGGGTACACTGTACCTGTTGAGTTTTATGGACAGGATACCTCCCCACTCAAGCTATGATTCTAACCAGTGAGAGCCAGTATCTCCCCTTCATGCCTGAAATGCAACTCAGGATAATCTAAGCCTTTTAGACATGATGTCAATTTTTTTAAAAAGTGACTGGCCTGTGATATAAGGGAAAGTCATTTCACACAAAGTCATTTCTAGAAGACCCAGGATTGGATGAAGGTGAGGGGGTTGCCCTGAGAGCACAGCTGGGGTGCCAACGGGGGTGCTGTATCTTCACTGTGCATGAGCTTCCCTTCTGTGCTGCTCTGGGCCATGCGTGTTCCCAAACTGAGTCCCTTCAGGTAAATTCATAGAGCCCAGTACATCTTCCCTCACTGTTTATGGTTTCACCATTCCTTTTTTTTTTTTTTGAGACTAGGTCTTGCTATTTTTGCCTGTGGAACCACAGGCTCTCATTGCCCGAGGTACCACAGACTCAAGCAGTCCCCAGCCTTAGCTTCCCAGGTAGCTGGGATTACAGGCACGCACCACCACGCCCAGCTATTTTTTTGGAACTAGGTCTCACTACCCAGGCGGGACTCGAACCGCGATCCCTAGCCCCGGCCGCTTCATAGGCTGAAGCTTACAGGCATGAGCTACCATGCCCGGCCCAGTTTCACCGTTCTTGGGAGAGTTAGGTGTGTGAGTGAAAACTGCAAAAAAACACTTACTGATGCTTCGGGTTTGGAGTTATATTTTATAAAATCAGCTTATCTAGAGGTATAAACTAGTTTTCCAGTGCCAGTCATTCTTTATTCTAAAGTTATGTTGTTGGACAGGGCCAGGTCTTCTAAAGTTCATGGTCACATTCACTCAATTCCAGTAGCTCCCCATGCCACAAACATACACACATTGCAGGGAACAGCATAGCAACACCACTTAAGGGGGTGGACTCTCATAATGGGAGGTTCACTATCTCTGAGGGCGGCTGGCCACCTGGGGTGTTCCTTGGTGTGTTCTCTCTCTCTCCCTCCCCCCACTACACTCAGTTGGTCAATGTGATGAGGGGGGATTATTTCACATGTGAATGTCTGGCACAGGGCATTCCATAACTTTTTTTAGAGACTAGGTCTTGCTCTGTTGCCTGGGGTAGTCCCAAAATCACAGACTCAAGTGATCCCTAGCCTCAGCCTCCTAGGTAGCTGGGATTACAGGCATGTGCCACCACACCTGGCTATTTTTTTGAGACTAGGTCTTGCTATGTTGCCCAGGGTAGTCTCAAACTCACAGACTCAAATGATTCTCAGCCTCCCATGTTGCTGGGATTACAGGAGCATGCCACTGCACCCGGCTCTATTCCATAATTAGTAATGTCCCATCCTCATTCACACATTCCGTTCCTATTTTTTTTGTTTTTTTTTTTTTTTTGAGACTAGGTCTTGCTATTTTTGCCTGTGGAACCACAGGCTCTCATTGCCCGGGGTATCACAGACTCAAGCAGTCCCAGCCTCAGCTTCCCAGGTAGCTGGGATTACAGGTGCACGCCAAGCTATTTTTTTGGAACTAGGTCTTGCTATGGGCCCCAGATGGGACTCGAACTGTGATCCCTAGCCCTGGCCGCTTCATAGGTTGAAGGTTACAGGCACGAGCCACCGTGCCCAGCCCATCCATTCCTATTTTCAAAAACTTTTTCAGAGCTTCTGAGCCTGGTTTTTGGCAGCACCCTGACTCTAATCCTGGGCCTGCTGGCCCCTGCGGGGGTGACCTCTTCCCTGGGGAGGGGCTTTGGTAGGAGAATGACATTAGGGGACATGACCAAAGATTAGAGAAAACTCATTTCCTTACCTGAAATTTACCTGGAGCTAGGGAAGAGGAGTTGGGGACCTGCCTGGACTGACGGCTGCTGTGTCTTCTGCCCCCCTGTGGACAGGACGCTGATAACTCATACCAAAGCCTTGGACCCCTCCCGGCCTGTGACCTTTGTGACCAACTCCAACTATGAAGCAGACCTGGGGGTGAGCCTGGGGGGAGGGGAGTCCACACCTTCTGTCCTTTAGCCCTGCCCTGATGCTTGCTAGAGTGAACTGCTGGGAAGTACCAGGAAACATTTCCACAGATGGCCTTCAGGTTGGAGACTGGTTTATTGGCCAGGCACCATGGCTTCCTATATCTAAGGATGCTGGGTAGGGGGAGATTCAATTCTTTCTTAACTCAGACTCAACTTTTTATGCACCTCAGTCTAACATGCTCATAGAATGGCAACAGTTTAAGGAAGTGTCTGGTGCTTTTGTCCAGTGTTTCTCAAACTTGGCTGATTCTTACCCTCACTAACAGCAAGCTTTTAGAAAGTGCAGATCACTGGATTCTGATTTAATAAATTCAGGGTAGGAGTATGAGTTTTTCTAAAAGCTACTCAATGACTCCGCCATGAGCCAGCTTTGGGAACCGCGGGAGCCAGCGCCTCCAGCTGAGAAGGGGGCGAGGGTCAAGGGTGGGTGGGCAGCCTCCCTCACTGTTCCTGGCCAACAACCCCTTAAAATGTTGCTGAAGCTGCAAGTCATAGGGGAAAAAAAGTTCTCCTTTACTAGAGAATTGAAGGCCAGGACTTCAGGGGAAAGTACTACAGAAAGAAATCAATCACCCAAGGGAAGAATGAATGAGAAAACACTATGTAGAAAACTAAATCATGAGCACTCATTTTAACATGGAGAAAGACTGGTGTCTTCTCGCCGTCTCTCAAGAACCATGAAGACTGTGGTTAGACATCGGCGTGGCACAAGGCTGACCTGGACAATCCTGGAAACGAACCAGCTGCCTTCCTGCTTTAGTCTTTCGTATGGTCAGGGAAACCTGTGCCTGACCTCTTCAGAAGGTTGCAGACTCACCTGGAGGGACGGGAACAGTGTGTCCACCCAAAGGCACCTCCCCAGCTTCCTCAGCTGCACCTTCCTGCCGCCAGTTTTGGATACGGTCACTTGGGAAAGACAGGCTGTGAGACCTAGTGCAGGTTTGGTTCAAGTCACATTAGATACTAGACAGTTGGGCAAATCCAGTCTTTGCTGCTCCGAGCTCTGCATCATTCAGCCTCGCAAGCTGGCTCCCGCATCTCAGCTGTCCTCCAGGGAGGGAATTTTCCAGCCCATGGCACCAGCTCATGGGCGGCATGTTTAACCAAGATTCTCTGTGAAGAGAAAAACTGCATTGGTCCCTCGGTTCGGAATAGTTCTCTGGGGCAGAATGAGGGGAGAACAGTGGCAGGATTGGCCAGAGAAATAAAATCCTTCCGGGGTAAGCCCTGGGCTTCTACTGAGACCAGCTCATGGGGCACCTGTTCTGCTTGTCAGCCCTCAGGGCCCAGGGTCCAGAGCCCAGCTGCAAGCAGGAAGAGTGGGGTCAGCCAGCAATCTGGACCTGTTCTGTTCAGGTCACTTCTTGACTGCATCTCCTGCACATCTGAGCATCTGAATCATTTCCTGCATCTCCCACTCTGTGTGCTGTAAGCGACCCTAGAGTGTGAGTTCCGACTACTGTACAATTCTCTGGTTACTGAACAAGCTCTGCCGGTCTTGTCATAGGCGCCATATGTGGACGTCATCTGTGTGAACAGTTACCTCTCCTGGTATCATGACTTTGGGCACCTAGAGGTGATTCCGCTGCAACTGACAGCCCAGTTTGAGAACTGGTATAACACTTATCATAAGCCAATTATCCAGAGCGAGTATGGAGCAGACGCCATTCCGGGATTTCACCAGGTGAGTAGTGAACATCGTTTTTCACTCTTGGACAGTGACATCCCTCACTGCCCTGAGCTGGAAACACCCTTCCCTGTGCCTCTTCTGTGCTGATCACAGCCTGTCCTCTGCACCGGGAGATGCCCATGACTCAGGCCTCTTGTCCCACCCGCACAATCCCCAGAGCAGTCTCCCACTCAAGTGGTCTTTTCACAAACCCAAACCAGTGAGTTTAGGGTCACTGGCTTCCTCTGGCTGTGAAGGCACTTGCCATGCTTTGCTCCCTTTCCCAGATCTTTGTCCTCTGTCTTCCCTCTGGGACACTGCACTCTTCACTCTGCTCTTTGGTGTGGGCCAATGTTCTGACCGGAATTCACGACAGTCACCACCTAAATAGATTCTTATTGTGCGCTCATGTCTGTCCTCTTTACCCACCTGCTCCAGGTAGACGTTGCTGTCTGGTCTCCCATGCAGCCATTCTCATGGGGTGCTCTCAAGTCTCTCCTTGATCAGAACATGTGCTCCGTGTGGGAGACGCAAGCCTAGTACCTAGTGTTGCTTCCCAAGCAAAGAGCAGCTCTCCGTTTATTTGTGCACGGAATGGATGAGATCTTGAAGCAAGGTTTAGTCACTAGGCTTTTTTTCTCATTGCTTTTGTTCTTTTCCTCACCAGCGATATGCTACTTTGATTTGGGATTTTCCATGTGGTTCTTGAGCCACAGCCTTTGCCCCCTACCCCAGCCGCCTCACACTTACCTGCCACAAGTATTGGGAGTTCCTCTTGACACACTTTAGTTTGCTTATCTTTGATACACCACTTTTGTAAGCTGGTAAAATAGGGGAAAATATGAAGACAATACATATACAAAATTGTTCCCCTTCTTTGAAAAGGTAGCCAACTGGGTTTTTCAGAAACTGCAAGAATTCAGGTCACACTTTCTGTCTGATAGAAAGAACCTGTTGCAGGGATGGAAATGCTCTACAGGCACCTCTCAGAGATATGTCAAGTTCAGTTCCATACCAGTGCAACAGTGTTGCTGTAAAGTCAGTCACATGAATATCCTGGCTCCCAATGTACATAAAAGTTATGTTTACACTATAACCTATTAAGTATGTAACAGCATAGTCTACAAATATATATACCTTAATTTTAAAAAGTACTTTATTGCTAAAAAAAAAAATACCTTCATCTGAACTTTCAGCAAGTTGTGACCTTTTGGCTACAAATCTTCAATTTGTAGAAACACAATTTACACAGCACAACAAAGCAAAGTGCAGTAAAATGAAGTAGGCCTGTATATACTGTCCACAGTGGTAGCCACTAGCCACATACAGCTATTGGGGACTTGAAATGTTTAGTATGGCTGAGCTGATTTAGTTTTAAGTTCAGACAACCATGTGTGGCTAGTATTAGACAGTGCAGGATAATGTCTGTGAAAGGAAATCTACATCTTGCCCTGCACCCAAACTCATCTTTAGAGCTAGAAGAAAACCTGCCTGAATTGCAGGTTTTCATTGTATTTTCAGGGTCTTTTATTGTATAGCATTGTAATCGTCATTGGAAAAGAAAGCCAAAGCCATCAGGGTATTGTCCTCTCTGAAAATGGCTGAAATCCTACGTCCTTAAACATCTCAGACTTGAGCCCACCAAAGTAAGATGAGATGAACACTCCAGACTTTGTTCTCCAAGATCATCTAAAAGATCACTGAATCTGTCTACGGCCATACCACCCTGAACACGCCCGATCTCGTCCAAAAGATCACTGAATCTTAGCCTGTGACACACAGCTCTTCCTTATAATGAGTTCATGGATAGAGCCTACTGTTTTCATTGACTGCCTTCTCTTTGCCTGGCAGGCCTCAGCATAATTATTTCCTCAGGGAGGCTTTCTGTGGCCCCTGGTCTGTTACCTCCCCTGTAAACATCCCTTTGGCTCTTGCCTTGGACTTTTCCTGTTCATCCTCATCATCACATTTACTATCTGTCTTTCTTGCTAGATTATAAAACTTGTGTGGGCAGGGACAGTTTCTTGTTTACCATTGCAACGCCTACCATAGAAAAGATACTAAATACTTATTTGTGGGAGGGATGAATGTGCTAAACAGCAGCTTCTTACCCAGACCAGGTACAAAGGAATCTGAGGTAAATGAAATCTGAGTCACACCATTCTCACATTATTCACCGGCAATTATTTCAAACATGAATTTTATTTTTAATTAATTTTTTTTTTTTTGAGACTAGGTCTTGCTATGTTGCCTGGGGTAGTCCCGGTCCCGCGGACTCAAGTGATCCCTAGCCTCAGTCTCCCAGGTAGCTGGGACTACAGGCACCTACCAACACGCCTGGCTGTTTTTTGAAGACTAGGTCTCGCTGTATTACCTGGGGTAGTCTCGAACCCATGGACTCAAGCAATCCCTGGCCTCAGCCTCCCAGCACTGGGATTACAGGTGTATGCCACCACGCCCTGCTTCAAACATAAATTTTAAATACATTATGCAAAGATGCGATTTTATTTCCAACTGTAGTTCAGTTTTAAGACTGGATTAGTGAAGAGATGGAAAAGTAAAATAAAGCAAGTATCAAATGATGTTTATAAATAAAAGTTACTAATGAAGTTTTTTTTTTTTAGTCTCTTTGCACTCTTGACGTCATACCCAGTTTGTATCTCTATACCAGCACCAGCATGCCCTGCTGTCGACTGCTGCCCACAGATGTTTTGGTTATCATCATGAGGATCTTTATTTTTATCTAACCTTTATAATTCTGACAGTTCTATTAAACTATCTCTTTGCCTTGAATTCCAGGATCCAGCTCTGATGTTCAGTGAAGAGTACCAGAAAAACGTGCTAGAACAGTATCATCTGGTTCTGGATCAAAAGCGTAAAGAATATGTGATTGGAGAGCTCATCTGGAATTTTGCTGATTTTATGACTAACCAGGGTAAGTAGCAATGGTTTCTGAAATCTAACATTGCTGATATATTCAGATTGGCTTTTCAGTTAGGAAGGTTTGATTGTGGAAACACTAGATAAGGCCGGGCACGGTGGCTCGTGTCTGTAAGCTTCAGCCTGTGAAGTGGCCGGGGCTAGGGATCGCGGTTCGAGTCCCGCTTGGGGCCTGTAGCGAGACCTAGTTCCAAAAAAATAGCTGGGCGTGTGCCTGTAATCCCAGCTATCTGGGAAGCTGCGGCTGGGGATTGCTTGAGTCTGTGGTACCCCAGGCAACGAGAGCCTGCGGTTCCATGGGCAAAAATAGCAAGACCCAGTCTCAAAAAAAAACCCAAAAAAACACTAGATAAGAATGGGGGGAAAGCTGATTCAGTCAGTGCTACATGATTTCTTAGGATAAGCTACACTAAGCAAGCAATGACCAAAACTGCTGGCTTCCCAAATTACTCTATGGTTTAAAAATAAATGACTACCTTCAGACAGAAATAACTTGCCTTTGTTTCACAACAGTATGAAGAAAAAGTAGACTTTGTATTTATCTGTGGGATATACTCATTATTCTAGAAGAGGGTACAAAGTCTGAAAACATTTTAGTCTTTTGTTTTTTTGAGACTGGGTCTCGCTGTGTTCCCTGGGGTGCCACGGACACTTGAGTCCTCAAGTAATCTCAAGCCTCATCTTCCCAAGTAGCTGGGATTACAGGCACACACCACCACACCTAGCTGTTTTTTGAGACTAGGCCTTGCTATGTTACTCCGGGTGGGTCTTGAACCCATGGGCTCAAGCAATTCCCACTCTCAGCCTCCCTTCTTAGGCTGGGATTAAAGGCACCTGTCACAGTGCCCAGCCCATTTCAGTCTTTTAATAATAACCACTTGTAGAAGGCAGATTCACTGAATACAAAGTTTCAGACTTTTACATATTTAAAAGTTTTCAAAAAGAGTATAATCTAGCTTTTCCAAATGAAATGTTTCCCATTTTTTCCTACATCTCTAGATTACTAATCTATTGATATACTATAAATTTAGCACAGCAACTTGGGATAGACTTGGAATGGGAATTACATTGCAGACAGGTTTAATTAAAAATCACAATGGAAAGAGGTTTAAAAAAAAATGAGAACATGAGCCTTTACTCTGCTAGGCAAATTATATTAGTGGCATCTGAATTCCGAAATTCATTGTGAATTTTATGAATAGGTGCGCTGGCTTTGTCCCCTAAGAACTTATTAGCTGCGTTACCTTGAACAAGTCTCCTAACTTTTTCATAGGTCTGTGAAGCAGGGGTAGGTCTTGCCTACCGATCTGCCAGTTGAGGAAGGAATTCTAACAGAGAGCTTGTCCTGGTGACTAACATTTACTTATTTGTGGAAAAAACTGCCATTGTCTTGAACTTCTTGGTAGGAAAGACCTACTTTTCATGAGCAGCAGCCATGAGTTCATGGGGGGTGGGATGTACCTGAGAGCAACCCTCACAGCTGTGCCAGCTTTGCTTCTTCCCGGGTGCAGCTCGGGATCCCAGCTGGAAATCTAATAGACCCCACCTGACCAAGACTCTAGCTCCTACTGGAAGAGCTGTTCTCTTCAGAAAAGCCAAACCTTTCCAGGGTAACAATGTTTTAAAGTGTACCTTGTAAGTAAAAGGTTTATTTTTTTCTACCATTCAGAAGATTAACACACCAGGGAGTGACAGTATTTATCTTTAACCCACAAAGTCGCCACTTCAGATATCAGGGAAGCCTAAGGTGTGGAAGGCATTTCTATTTAGCGCCCTGCTTGGATTCAGGTTGGTTCCAATTTGGCCCGCCAGAAGTCATCTGAAATACTTTTGCCTTGTTTCTAGCACCAACAAGAGTAGTGGGGAATAAAAAGGGAATCTTCACACGTCAGAGACAACCAAAAAGTGCAGCGTTCCTTTTGCGAGACAGATACTGGAAACTTGCCAATGAAACCATGTACCAGTCGGCTGCCAAGTGGCGGTGTTTGGAAAACAACCCGTTTATACGTTAAAGCAAGAGCCATCTCTGTACTGTACAGACTCTGCACCCTGCCCCTGCCTCAGCAAGGGGTGACTTCCACCGCAAACACAGCAAGTGCTTCCTGGATTGTGTGTGGAAGACTGGAAAGTTTCTGGTCTGAATTTTGCAGTCTTCTCACAGATAGGTAACACTGAGGTGAAAATAAAAGTATTTGTAATATGGAAATAAAGAGTTGATTTAAAAAGTGACCATTCATTAATTGGTCTACATTGCTGAAAAGCATCTGAAATTACTTCTGTATCCGGCTGTGTTCGTAGCCTTACCTGGGACTCAGGCAGCCGTTTTCAACACTCACATCACATGCAGAGTTGCTGCTTACAGACCATATGCATCCACAGGAGCAGCTCCACATTGCTAGGGCCAACGTGCTCATGCCCAGACCTTGACTGAGCGAGTAAGAGTAAAAGGCAGCTGCTGTTAAACTCCACAGAGAATCGAGTCCCACCGAATTTACAGAAAGTGATAGCATGCCAGAGTAATCAGAAAGGTCTCTCAGTTTCCACATAGCTGACAAATAAGCAGTAACAATGGTTAAGAGTCAAGGAATGTCTGAATTGTAAGGCACCTCAATGTTGCATTCCTCTGGGACACTGTTCCACCCTCAGCTATAGTCTAATCTCAACAGAAATGAACAGATGACTGAAAAGCCCACTGGTCTCACCATAGCTGATGCCCTTCACCATGGCCCCCGCTGTTCCTAGAGGATGGTCTTTTTTTTTTTTTTTTAAACAAAATCTTTCCTCTTCAGCAGGCTCCATTAAATCAACTAAACTACACAAGTCTCAAGGTCTCACTATTAATCCCGATTTCAAGCTAAATGCTTTGGAAAAACACTGCTTTTGGTGGCCAATTAAATGGAAGACCATAAATGTTTTTTCACATAGAACTTGATTCTTTTCACTTGTGGTTGACCACATGTACACATGCCCCTTCTAGTCTTCCTTTCTGAACTCCATAAAAGAAACAGTGCAGATAATCTAACCTCATTTTGTTGAGTATTTTTGGACTACTTAAAGAAGAGACTCTTAAAGGTACATTAAGTTCTGTGTTCCAGTTTAATGTAAAGGAATAGTACTGAAACTCTTTGACAAAATAGAGTGGTTTACAAATTGGGGAAAATGTTCACTTCTTACACCCTAAGATTCCAGCACAGAACATACTTGTTCTATGCAATAAAAGACACAACCTTTTTCAAAGAATGTTCAAGGTGAGCTAATATAAAGCTGTAGGGAAAAACAGCTGATTTATACATTCTTCGGGTTTACAGAACTGTAAATTCCCTTTTCATTAATCCTTGGCATTCTCATAAACACACAGTAGTTCTAAGTACTAGAAGCTCTACAGATTCTGCTGGTATCTTCTATATAAGTTGCTTATTACTAAAGAGTAAAGAATCAACGACTCAGTACACCTGTAGAAATAAGGTCATCTTTTTTGAAGTGTAAAATTGCAGAATAAGGAATGATGGCAGCACAACTTCCACAGGTAACTTCTACATTTATTTTATACCAAAAAAGTTATGTGCAACAAATAAACATTCTTACATATTTACATTTTTTACCAGTTAGCAAAACTGTGTCCTAAATCTCTGATAAAGAATATTTCTATCTATATTAAAGGGGAAATCTGCCCAGTGAACTCCATTTTGAATGAATGTTTACTCTGGAGCTTAAAGCACTAGTAATAAATATTTTTGATGGAACATACTATACAGATCATACACCTAATACTTAGGTCATGCTTAACACAGTTTTATAACAAAACATTTCACCTTTTCTGGGCTAATTTGTGAAAAAAAGTTTGACTCAAATAGCCTGGACTCCCACCCCTGCCCCTTTTGTTTTATTGAAGGGAAGTTCTCAAAAATTAGGAATCATAAGTGCTGCTTAAAATGTCTAAAGAGAAATGTTTCACCAATGCTTGTGTGCTGGGGAAAAATACATGAGGACAAAGCATTAGGTACTCCATCCCAAATTGGTTACCAAATATGACAGTGGTTTCTTGTTGGTTTGTCTAATACTGGTTTTCAAGACAAGAGCTCCCGTCATCATTCACTGGTTTCACACAGTGGCACCAATCTAAGATAGGAAGTAACTGCTGAAGGTAACTTGCACTTTTGCTGGTCATCTTGAAACTAAATGTTAATGAAAATTCAAGCCAACAAATAGTTTTAACTATAGTCTTGGTCCTGTGTCCTACCTAGTAGGTCCAAAGATCCTTTATGTCAAGTTTCAGATCTTTGTGTAGCTGTATGAAAATAGTCAAGAGTTCAACATTCTCTAGAAGTAATGGATAGAAGAGGCTTTACACATCAAGTAATTCCTGGCATGCAGCTAGTTTAACCTGAGTTATTTCACCAAAAGTTCACCCTCACTGACAACTAGCTGCAATTACAAAACCAAATAAAAACTTCAAAACCACCTACATTCCGTAGAATTTATCATCTAACCCTAACCCATTTCTTCAAATGATACTTATGACTATCAAGTAGATGAGAGGTTTCATTTGTTACAAATTATTTCAAAAACAAGAAGCATGTCAGAACAGAAATTCAATTTTTCCCTTAAATTGTTCAATTTTGGTGGCAAGTAATGTGTTGTTTAAATGTTCAAACTAAAGTAAGTTAGTCCAATTCTATGTGGTTTTTTCCCCCCTTTTCTGGGATGGAATTAGAAGATGCAGAGGGTAATCTTAGATTCTCCCAGGGCAAAAATACCAAATAACACCCACTAGGGTTCTGTTGCTAACTGAGATACTGAAATTACGATGTTGTTATTTCAGGCAGCACATATTCACTGCTCAGTGAGAAAAAGGTTATGAATTCTGGGGTCACAGGAATGTGGCAAATTTTTTTTTTATACAACTGAAACTGGTGTTTTCCGCAAGGCTTAGGGAAGCAGAGGAAAAACTTGAGAGGTCTTTTACATCTTGTCATGTAAAAGTTGAAGTCACTGCAACATCAAGACAAGCTTTAACTATACTCTGCTGATACAAAAAGATGAAAAAACATTTTAAATTAGGACACAAGGAACTTGTTTAGCACAACTGGTGTTACACATACCACAGAAGTTTTAGCCGTTAAGCCATTTCCACTCTATCTTAGAAAAGAGAAGCAGTAAACTGCCTGGTAGAACTAGAACACTGCTACAAGATGACATCATTGTTTCTCCATAAACACCAGACATCTAATCAATGCTTCCAAAAGGACTTTAACTATAGAAACAAGAACAATACATACAAAATAAAACAGGCGTTGAAATATTCACATTGATGGGAATACATAAACCTTGATGACATCTGAATTAGCTATCTTTTACAAAACTGGTTAAAAGTTCATTACAATTCAGACTTTACACCTGCCTCGGGGCCAGAAGAACACACTGCATCAATTAGGACAGTTGAAAAACTGCTGAACAGTTGCTGACTGGACACATTATGTTCACAGCGCAGAGCCTGTCCCCTCCCTTCAAAAAGAAAGCAAATAAAACACTCAGAAGTTACCGGTCTATTTTTAACATAATGATTAATCGAACTGTAAGCAAAACATTGCTACCACTTCTCGATCTAAGGAATAAAATGATCATGTAGAACCTTTCTGCAGAATGCAAGTTTACTACTTTGTGGTATGAAAGGAAGGAAGGACACTTCTGCCCAAGTTCAACACACAAAATATTTGGTTTGAGATTTAAGACAGAAGGCACTTTTAACATTCTGATATGATGTTAACCACAGAAACATACTGTCACGACTTCATCTGGGTTTACTCAAATCGCTTTTAAAACTCCTGCACTTGCGTAGTTATTAGGAAGAGTAGTGACAACATTTACTGAATTTCACCTTCAAATATTCCTACCTATAGTACTCCTCCTGATTCGGCAAACTGAACAGCATGTTAGCCCTAAAGTTTAGAAAGTCAATGTTTCACCCTAAAATAAACTAGACATTCGATTAATTAGTGCAGAAAGAAACATGGAAAATACTACAGAGCTACCCAAAGAGCAACCCTACTCTGGAGCAACTGGGCTTACACTGGTTATTTCAAAGTCATAATACTGTTTGGTTGACTGGCACCAATATCACGGAAAAATATCTGCTTGGAAATTCAATTGTAAGAGACTTTTCTTTAAAATGCTGTATTAATATTTCCAGCTTTTCTCCAAAGAAATCTCATTTCCCATCTTTAGTGTTCTGAAGGCCTTGGACTTGCAGGTCTGGTCACATGACTCATTCTGTAAGGTTATGATTGATCCAGTTTTATGACTAGGCACAAGCTTGACTTGAATGTCCAAATTTAGTTTCTTCCTTTCGGAGGAAGGAGATGAAAGGGAGCCAAAAACCCTATTATTTTTGCTGTTAATGCTGGACCCACAGCTGTCAGTACTTTTCACGGACTTACTATTTTCACTATTCCATCAGTCAGCATTGAGCTGATAATTCTTCATTGCTACACTTCAACTAAACTGTACAGTTAAGTTCTGCAGGGATGGATCCAATATTTCTACCTTTATTTACAAATATCACATAAGTGGGTTCTAGTTGAATCTACATATTTAAATCCATTGGCTAAAAACATATTACATATTGTAAACATGGCAATATTTAATACAGTATCTATTCTAAAATATTTTCATGTCATGATCACATTTGTTATACCTGAAATTTAATTTATACACATTAGAGAATTACTAGCAATGGCTGCTCACTTTACAATTGAGGGCAAAGGGCTAGGGCTACAGTTTATTATTTCAGAAACATCCTCAAAGTAAAGTTAAAGCTTGTCTTTGATTGGCTTGGTGTATCCTTTTTTTTTTGTATCCATATTTAAAATGAAGATTGACACAGAAAATAGCTAGGGCCCCTTCTAATTTACAGGATTTTAAAAAAATCAGTTTGAGATACTTAGGGAAAGTGTCTGTTTTGAATTAAAAAAAATTGCTGCAAAATAAACTTAATGGAAAAGGGATTCAGACGGTCAGTTAAGAGTTTGTCAGGCTGTCAGTCCTGCTTAGGCTGCAGTTGCCGTTTCCAGGCCTCGTTCAAGTAAACTAGTCGTTTGTAGTTGATGATTAGAAGAATGAAGTTCAGCACATATGTGATGACACAGATGATGCAAAACTCCTTCAGCACAAAGTACAGAATGTAGGCCAGGTACAAAGAGCCTACCGCAGACACAATGGACGATGTCATGAGGATTAAAGCTGCAACTGCACTTGCTGTCATGCCTGCAAGAGAAAGAGACACCTGGCTCAGACCTTGACAGTGGATAGAAAGTGAGTTTATGTAACATTTTAAAATCTGCTGCAGTGTCAGAATACTGATCTTACTGTAAAACACTATAAAATGTGAAAAAAGATTTGGTCTATTTGGTGAGGATTATGCATGTTGGCTCTACAGACAGGATACTAATTTTATAGCTCCAATGTTTCTGACTTGTCAAAATTCTACTTACTCTATTATTTCATAAACTAGCTTTAGTTAAGCCATGCCAAGAAAATAGGCAACCCTGAATCACTTTGCAAGAAGCTACTTTTGTAAAACTGGTAGCCCCACCTTCCTGAATGAATAAAGGAATATGAGGACCAAACCCTCTATCAAGCAGAGCACAATTGGTGAGACCCTCCCCTGGTTTTTCACTCTAGGGTCCCCATTTGTTGGAAGTAAAAGTGATTTTCCCACATTTAGAGCAAAAGGATCAAAAATCACAACGTTGATTACACTAACAAGGTGCAGTAGGGAAAAACCCATGATAAATATTTAGAAAAGTCTCACACTGGAGGATACAGGAAGCTTTGGCCATTTGTAGATCAAACCAATAGGAGAGAAAAAGGCATTTGCATCTGCTAAGGAGGGCTTTCAAGACAAAAACCTGCCTGAATTTTTGACTGACATCTTCACAGGTATTGTTTTGTAATTTCCTGTAGCCAGCACACATTTATTTTCAAGGATGAGGCAGCAGAGTATATTAAACTATCCTCCTACACAACAACTAATGCATAACGTAACAAATAAGAAAAAATAAGAACAGGTAGTAGGGAATTTGAAGAGTTTAACTGAGAATTTGAAATCCCTGGGGTCTACTACATGAGAAGCTGCCTGTAGGTTGCAGCCTCACCTAGTCTTGTATACAATGATCACTGGGTCATCTATGCCAATCTGATGGGCTACCTGCTTCTGAAATATTTACTGGAGCCAGCAATGATCAGGCATTTAGGTTATGTCCATGATTGCTTTCTTATAAAAATGGCAGCGTCGAATAGCTGTAACAGCAAATAAAGCCTAAGTTATTTGCTATCTGGTCCTTGACTAAAAAGATTTGTTGATCTATGCTAAACATCTAGAAATCTGAAAATTAATGTTGTCACTTTAATTTTATCTTATCAGGTTTAGAAAGTATATGGCCAAGTATTTAATGTTTCTTTGCCTCTCTTTTCCCTAACTGTAAAAGTGGGATCATCATTGTGACTACCCCATAAGACCAGTCATGTAGAGCAAGTGCACCAGTAGGCATAAAGCACTTAAATGCTTTTTCAGTTTTTTCCCTTGCATCATTGTAGTCCCCACAGTTCTCCCACCACCATACCACCCATCAACTGTTAAAATGCTCCTTAATAAATGTCAGCCATATGGTAAATACTACTGTGCCAAAGCTGCCTTTCTGTAAGGTACTGGTAGCTTGCGATAAAATTCCCAGTGGAATTTAAAATGTACTGACTAAATACTAAATAATGGTCCAGTCAAAGAATGGACTATTTTATAGCAATAAAAAGAGAATAAAAGATACTTAGTGTTATATTTATGGTAGATTACCAATATATATTAGTAGAGTTAGAAAAAAATTAACCTTTAAAACAATGTGTATAGTATCTGCCTTTTTGAGAAGATATTTGTATTTTGTTACCCCTAAAGAAACTGTACAAGGAGCTACATCAGGAATGACAAGCAGTGGGAAGCAGATAGAATGGGACAAAAGTAGGACACACTTCATTGTATAGCATTTGATTTTTGTTTTAAATTTGAACAATATTACCTAAGGAGAAATTAAATTAAAAATGCCTGATCTCAAACTTAGAAGGGAGTGATGATGATATACCTTAAAAAGTATGCTACGTTAGGCCCAGCATGGTGGTGAATGCCTGTAAGTGGCAGCCTAGGAAGCCGCAGTAGCAGCCAGGGATCACGATTTGAGTCCCACAGGGCACGGAGCAAGAACTAGTTCCAAAAAATATAGCTGGGCGTGGTGGTGCACACCTGTAATCCCAGCTACCTGGGAAGCTGAGGCTGGGGATTGCTTGAGTCTGTGGTATCCTGGGCAACGTGAGCCTGCAGTTCCACAAGCAAAAATAGTGAGACCTACTCTCAAAAAAAAAAAAAACCATGCTATGTTAAGTTCAAGTGCATCTCCACTGGTGAAGACGATGACATTAAAAGTGAATGTGAAAGAAAAAATACATATTATACAAACGGTTTTAACAGTATGATGAAACTAGCAACTTAGTATAAATCAAAATGTGTTCCACTACTACCGCCAAAATTTAACAAACCTTTACACTCTTAATTTGGGTTTATAGTCTATATTTTTCTTTAGTAATCAAAATGAGACAAATGAATGGGATACAAATTTAAGTCTCACCCTTAGTCACCAACCACCCTTTTCTATGCCTTGCCTGTATGTATGTGTATGTGTGTGTGTGTGTGTGTGTGTGTGTGTGTGTAAACATAAACTTATACTCATATCTCAATTTTTCTCACTAAACTATCAATGTAGATCTTCCCAGGATAAATATATAGACATACTTTTTCCATTAATGGTTACATAGTATTTTCTAGTATGGATGTAACCTAATTCCATCATTTTTTATTCAATCATTACATTCTGCTAAACTACTTCCATTTTTTTGCTATTTTAAATTATATTTCTATGAATAGCCTTGTGCATATTTTTGTATTTTTTTCAGGACAAATATATAGAAAGATGGATTTGGACACACTTGATAGGAATATTGAGAATAATTCAGATTTGAAATTTGCCTCAAATAGGTAAATAAGTCATAATAAGACAGAAGAGGAGGCAAATAACATGAGAAAACATTAACAACTGAAATACAAGGATCAAAATGTATGCATGTAATTCTTAAAGAAAAAAAATTCTTATACAATCAAAACTTATGAAATAAATTTAAAAAAGAAAATGAGTGGTAAAATGTAACACATGAAAATAGATTTATAAGGATCCTATAACTAAATTTCACAATAAAAAGATATTAAATGTAGTTACTAAAAAAAATAAAACTAAAAAATAGTTACTAATATGTAACTTAAATTAGAAACTATACAGAAAATACCTTTACAAATGAAGGTGATGAAGTTTCAAGGGAAACCTGACAACTGAGGGAAAAGTAATTTGATAGATTAAAAATATCTGGTTTTTCCCTTAATTCATCTCATGTCTAGAAATTTATTTTGAAATTATTTTTACTGTGAAATAACTGAGAGGGAAAGGTATGGTGAGAGGCACTGTAAACAAAGTTGATCACCACAGTGTTTATTTAGAACAGAACATTTGAAACCTTGTGTTGATAGTAAGAAATAAAGGGGAAAGCTTCCAGGGAAGTCTACCTGGAGTAGTAACTTCACTGTGTGGAACTGTTCTCTGGATGGACATCATGTGATAGCACCACAGATACCAAGTTCAGCACTAGCAAATCTTTAATGACCAAGTTTCATAACACAAAAACATGCTATGAATTAGTATGGTTCTAGAATTAGCATGGTTCTAGCACTAACATGCTTTTAGTTTTTGTTTTGTTTTTAATTTATTTTTATTCTTTAAATCACAATCTTGGTAAATGGTTCTTGGGATACCTCCGGTGCCCCTCCATTCTCTCAAACCCCATTCTTTGTTGTTTACTAGTTGTGTTAAGTCCATTAGTCTCCTTCTTTCCTGTGGCAGTTTACTCTCACTGGGTGAGGGACTGTGTTGTTGGAACCTGGCAAACCTTGCTGGTAGGTTTTCCGTCTTAAGACTGCATTGGGCGGCCTGCTTTTAGTTAATATAAGAAACACTTCAAGATAAAGACACAAATACTAAATGGAAATTAACAAGACAACTTTATTTTTGTATTGCTGTATAATACTTACCAAGCAGTAACTGTAGTATATAAAATATAAGTCCAAAGACACTGTTTGGCTGGTTTAATACACCATCCTTTCCAAAAATGGAACCCAAAAGACCAAATCCTCGACCCCATCTGTAAAAGAAGGAAAACCCCATCTGTAAAAGACCCCATCTGTAAAAGACCCCATCTGTAAAAGAAGTATCACTATGATTTTATTTTTTAAGTTGATTACATATTTTTTTTACATCGTTTACTCCAAGGTTTTCCCATCACCTTTGTCATCCATGAACCATCATCTTAATCTCTTGTGCCCATTCTTCCCCCAATTTTATCCCCCCCCCCTTCCCTTGCTCTATGCTTCAGTTCTGCTGACAGTTTTAAGTTTTACTTGTCCTTTTGTTTTCCCTATATCCTGCATTTGGTGAGATCATCCAGTATTTCTCCATTTCTGTCTGCTTTATTTTCCCATGATTCCTTCTAGATCCATCCATGTTATCACAAACGCATCAAATCTCTTTTTTTATTGACTCCATTGTGTACATATACCACAATTTACTGATTCATTCATCGGTTTGGGGGCATTTGGGTTGTTTCCCTATTCTGGCTTTTGTGAATAGTGCTGCAACTAACACCGGGGCACAGGTGTCTTTTTGAATTAGTGTTTTTGTATCCTTTGGTAGATTCCCAGAAGTGGGATTGCTGGATCAAATGGTAGTCCTGTTTTCAGTAGTTTGAGGATCTTCCACACAGCTTTCCATAGTGACTGGACCAGTTTGCAATCCCTTGTCTTTTTAAAAAAACTGTAAAGTACAAACGCATCCCAATCTCTAAATTACCAATTTCTACATATTCTCTTTCCCTAAAGGTATAGACAAAGTATTCCTCTGATAGCATTAGTATTTGCAAAGGAAGGGCTTTCTCAATTAAGCCAAGGTCTCAGCAATACCACCGTGTTGACATTTTGGATAATAATTCTTTGTAATGGGCCGGGCACGGTGGCTCGTGCCTGTAAGCTTCAGCCTATGAAGCGGCAGGGGCCAGGGATCGCGGTTCGAGTCCCGCCTGGGGACCACAGCGAGACCTAGTTCCAAAAAAAATAGCTGGGCGTGGTGGCGCACGCCTGTAATCCCAGCTACCTGGGAAGCTGAGGCTGGGGATTGCTTGAGTCTGTGGTACCCCGGGCAACGAGAGCCTGCAGTTCCACGGCCAAAAATAGCAAGATCTAGTCTAAAAAAAAAAAAAAAATTCTTTGTAATGGGTGGCTATTCAGTGTATTACAGGGCTTTAGCATTACCCCTGGCCTCTACCCACTAGACTGAAGTTCACCACCCCCAATCCCTGGGGACATCACTCCCAGTTAGAAGCCACTGCTATAAGCTGTCCTATTTCTTCAAAGTATACATACTGAAACATTGCTTCTTGACATATTTCACCAGGCTAAGCATTAGAAAATATATGCTGAACACACTGAAAATAAGAGAAACTGCAGATCTTTCCTAGAATTGTGTTGCAAGAATAGTCAGCGTATGTCCCATGAGTTATCTTCAGTTTAACTTCAAAATGTGCATGTGACTTAACATTTTCATCTTATTTTCTTATTAAAAATTACTAAATGTAATAAAATCTGATGCAAATATCTAACTAAAATTTACTCTGAATAACAACCTTTGAAGACAGCTTTAACTCTGAGTGAGAATGCTTTCAAAATACCTAAAAGAAAATGACTAGTCACAGTTATTTTAAATCCATAGGGAAGCATCCAATGAAAGCTAATTTTTTTTTTCTTTGAGACTAGGTCTCGCTATTTTTGCCCGTGGAACTGCAGGTTCATGTTGCCCCGGGTACCAAATACTCAAGCAATCCCTAGCCTCAGTTTCCCAGGTAGCTGGGATTACAGGCATGCGCCACCACACCCAGCTATTTTTTGGGACTAGGTCTCACTATGTTGCCCCGAGTGGGACTCGAACCGCGATCCCCAGTCCCAGCTGCTTCATAGGCTGAAGCTTACAGGCACGCACCACCATGCCCAGTCCTGAAAGCTAATCTTTGAAGACAAACTTGAAAACAAGCATAAGTAATTATTAGTCACATTATCTTACTAGTAGTACTCAGTGTTCAAGAAACAGTCAAGTTCCTTTATTACTGGGAGATGAAAGTAAACCCAGTTTTAAAATTAAGCAACAGCCATGAAGATTTTTATTGTACAGTAACATATTTGAAGAAACAAAAAAATCTCCACAATATTCCTGTAGTCCCCCATACATAAAATCCTTACTGAGCAAGTTCTAGGTGCAGATAGTGGGTCAGGTGCTGGAGTCCAGGAGTGACAAGGTGGGTCTTAGCGACCTCATAGTCCATTTAGGAAGAATTAAAACTGGTAAACAAATAAGTTACCAAAAGAAATGGACCAACTTATTAATAGGCTCATGGGAATTAAAGGGGGAAGGTCATTATAGACCAAAGCTTCTGGAAACTTGTAAATGCATACAATCACCATGGGGTCTTATTAAAATGCAGATTTTACTTTAGATTGTGGTAGAGCCTAAGATACTGCATTTTCAGGCAAAACAGTGCTCCCAGATGATGCTTTTGCACTTACATTTTTGTTACTAGAAATGTGCAGTTATTTTGTTTTAACCATTACCTTTGAATAATATCAATATTCTTTATAAACAATAATTTAAAAATTTACTCCAAATGAATACATGTATATCTGAATTATATAAAGTCATATGCTACATATTGATGTTTTGGCCAATGATGGACCACAAAAAAAAAAATGACTGTGGCCCTCTATACTGCCAACGACTGGATGTGTGTGCCTGCATGTATGTATATAGTATTTTGGGGGGAATAGTTTCCTATTTCAGATTTTCAAGAGGAGAGATCTTCATTTGAGTGATAGTTCTTGCCTTTTATCCCATTCCCTCACACTGCTAGACCAGTGGCAAAAACTTACTTAATTTATGCATTTATAAGAAGGAACTGGGCCGGGCATGGGGGCGCATGCTTGTAAGCAACAACCTTGGAAGCCATGGCCAGGGCCAGGGATCGCGGTTCAAGTACTGCCAGGGGCACGTAGCGAGACCTAGTTCCAAAAAATATAGCTGGGCAAGGAGGCGCGCGCCTGTAATCCCAGCTACCTGGGAAGCTGAGGCTGGGGACTGCTTGAGTCTGTGGTACATGAGCTGAATATAATTGTGGACTAGCACCTAGATTGAGAAACAATACCAGCACCTCAGAACTCTTAAGGTCCCTTTACAATTACTCTTTCTCTAATTTTAAATATATTAAAAATAATTAAATATTTGATAAATCATAAAAAAGATTACTTTAAGATGAACACCATAGCCACCACCTAGGTAAAAAAAAAAAAAAAAAAAGAAATCAAACCCTGATACATCCTTAATGTGCTTCAATCCAGTCAGATACTCATTTTCTCCAAAAGCTGTAACTATCTCCCAAGTTTTATCCTTTAATTTCTGTCCAGATTTATCACAAGTGAGAATTTGCAGATATTATAGTTTAATCTTGTCCCCACTTCCATTTTCTTTTACTTAATGTGTCATCACTTTTAAGCTATGTACTCCTAGTCCTGGCATTTTAAAGTCTGTTTCACAGAAAGTAAGATTTTGCTTGTTTAGTTTTCTGTGCCTCCATCATTACTTTCCCAAAATCCTTCTGAGCAGTATTTTCAACAAGATCACCCATATCAAGCAATCTGTGAACTGCATTTTCCTGAAGACATCTTTCTATGGCACCCTGAAGCCTACATATCCACTCCGCATGACTCATTCAGGTTGGCTGCTCTCTAGACTTGCTACACAACTGCATCCCTAAAATTTTCCAACCTCTTCCCCATACTAGCTTTTTTTCTTCTTAGATCTGGCATCCTCTTTGTCCTCTTAGTTTATCCACTTGTTCTGGTGAATCAATATTCTAAAAGCTTCCTTGAGTAAATAAGTACTAGAGATAAATTTTCTTTTTTTTTTTTTTTTGAGACTAGGTCTCGCTATTTTTGCCTGTGAAACCGCAGACTCACGTTGCCCAGGGTACCACAGACTCAAGCAGTCCCCAGCCTCAGCTTCCCAGGTAGCTGGGATTAGAGGCACGCGCCACCAGGCCCAGTTATATTTTTTGGAACTAGGTCTTGCTACGTGGCCCTGGCAGGACTCGAACCGCGGTCCCTGGCCCCAACCGCAGTTTCCTAGGCTGCTGCTTACAGGCATGTGCCACCATGCCCGGCCACTAGAGGTAAATTTTATGATGGTGAAAGTTTAAAAATTAAAATGTCATTTTTCTATCACCACTCTGGACTGATTTTTTTGGTATATACTTCTAAATTAAACATAGTTTTTCCTCATGGCTCTTAACATGTCATTCCATTATCTTGCTTCCAGAGCTGGTTCTTGAAAAACCTGATTTTCTCAGATTAAATTTTCTTCTCGTTGATTAACAAGTTATTAACTTTTTAAAGACTATATTTCTAGTTTTCCCTGTCAAGTTTTATTGTAGCTTGTTCACAGAGATTGTTTTTGTCTCATACTCCTCATCTGTCAGAGTCAAAAAAGAACATATCCTTCTCCTCAGTTTTACTTTCAGGTTTTTGCCCCTCTTTCCCTCTTGGCAAAACTTGCTCCTTAAAGTTGTGTTCTGATATAACTATAGATGTCTGCCACTCTTACTGGTACCACCTTCTGATCTCATGATTGCACTCAGAGTCATACCCTCAATCACTCAAGAAACCTTTTAACTCCCGGTTCATATTCTTTCTCTCCTCCCTGATTCCTATTAAATTTTAGGAGACATCAATATAATAGAGAGCCATCAATATAACATAGAAGCCAGGCACGGTGGCTCGTGCCTGTAAGCTTCAGCCCATGAAGCAGCTGGGGCTAGGGATCACGGTTTGAGTCCTGCTCAGGACAACATAGCGAGACCTAGTCCCAAAAAATAGTTGGGTGTGGTGGCGCATGCCTGTAATCCCAGCTACCTGGGAAGATGAGGCTGGGGATTGCTTGAGTCTGTGGTACCACGGGTAACATGAGCCTGCGGTTCCATGGGCAAAAATAGTGAAACTAGTCTCAAAAAAAATAAAATAAAAACATAGAGGATCCATCAATTGTACCCTCAATTAATTCCAGTATCTAGTCTCGTAATCAAATCCTTCATTTTGCAAGGAGGAGAAAACATGTGAGGCAGAAGCAGTTTTGGAGAGATAATAATTAAGAATTTTCTAAGATTGAAGACTCTGTGCTGTAAATTCAAATGCTGAATCCCAAATAAGACAAATAAAGAAAACACATGACTATCATAAGAAAAATCAAGAAAAGCAAAAGAAATTGACTATTTTAAAAAGTAGTCAAGAAAGAGGGAGAATACACACATTTTAAAATGAACAAAAAAGATTGACAACACCACCAGAAAGAGAAGTCAAAAGATTGCCAATCTATAATTCCATTTTCAAGATAAGCATCACTGGAATATGAAAGTGAAAACAGTTCTCTAGATGAGTGAAAACTGAACTTGTTCACCAGTAGACCCACAATAAAAGAAATTCTTTGGGCAAAAGAAACATGATCCCAGTTAGAAGCTCTGAAAGCCAGGAAGGAATGAAAGGAGAAACATGAGGGAGAGTTAAATAATTATCAATGTCTTGTGATATTAACACATATGCAGGATTAAAATAAATGACAAGAATGACACGAGGTGGTAGAGCAGACAAAAGACAACAATCAAAGATCTGTGCACTGCAGGAGAAGTGATAAAATGTTCACATTGGACTTTAATAATCTAGGGTGCATAGTATAACCTGTAATGTAGTGACTAAGAAAATAATTATGAATGCATACAAGTAAATGAGTAATGTTAATACGGTGGGGGGAACTGAATAAAAAAAAAAATGACCATTTGAGCCAAAAGAAGGCTAAGGGGAAAATGAACATAGAACTGATGGGAGAAAATTCATTAGATGCTATTTTTTAACCCAAATACATCAGTGATTAAACTACAAAAGGTCTATGAAAATATCTAGTAAAAATATAAACACTGGTGAGCTATAGCTAATATTGTCTAGAGACAATGCATAACTATAAACAGATACACCAGTATCTGTTAGTTTCAAAAAATTAAGAAAAATAACAAAACTCACAGTGGAAGAAATTAATAAATTTAAGATTAGTCAATGAAATAATAAGAATAAATCAAAGGTTAATAAAAGGGCTTAATATCTAAAAGGTCCCATCTTTAAAAAAAAAAAAAAGAGGAAAACAGTATCAGAAATGAGAAAGGGGATGTACAAAGAAGGTGTTTAACTTTCAGTTTTTAAATTCCAGCTTTTGGGCCGAGTGTGGTGGCGCGCACCTATAATCCAAGCACTGGGAGGCAAGAGGACAAGGACTGCTTGAACTTGCAGGTTCAAGACTACCCCAGCAACATCGCCAGACCTGGTTCTTGAAAAAGCAGCCAGGCGTGATAGCGGGCGCCTATAATCCCAGCCTTGGGATGCTGAGGCTAGAGATTGCTTGAATTCGTGGCTCTTTATTAACCTCAAGCAACATAGCGAGACCTAGTCTCAAAACAAATTTCCAGCCATGCTGCCAGGTACAGAGCCCTCAGCCACCCAGCCTGTCGCACTCCTTTTGGGGTTCTAGGAACATGAGGTAGGGCCCCCCAGGGCAGTGGGGAGCGGCTGGGGGCACCCCCGGCCTCCGGACCACGAGGTGGCCAGGGGAGGCAGGGTCAGCCCCAGCCCCATGTCTGGTGCAGTCATGCTGCAGGGCACAGAGCCACCCCCCCCTTCACTGGGCGCACGGGCTGAGGGGGTATTGGCGGAGGGTAGTGGGTAGTAGGGGTCATTCCCTCTGGTCTTCTCCAAATCCAATCAACCCTCATCAGAAGCAACTAAATCACTGATTCAATGGCAGTTGCACACAAATACAGAGGTAAAAAACAAAAAAGTTTTCTGGAACAACAAACATGTCAGATCCATGGGACACAGGACTATAAGAGTGATTATAGAGAGACAAACTACCTCAGAAATACAACCACTGCGATCTACAATGATGGGAATGGAATTTCCTATTCAGAGATGCCTTCAGCCTGATCAAGGACCCTCCTCCTTTAGGGGGTGAGGAAAGCCACAGAGACGGGCAGTGGCCCCACGACAAACCAGACCAACCATCTGCCAGGGCCTATCTCGATCAAAAAAATGGGTGCCCAAACTTTGGCCGGGAGAAACGCTCCCAATGCCAGCAATCAGAACTACAAAACAAAGAAGCAGCAAAATATGACAGAAGATGGGTCGAAGCAGCCGACCAGAAAGACGGAGGAGGCACTGAAAGAACAGAGTCATGTGTGAACTGGGGCCAGCAGCAAAAAGACACTTGGAAAACTAAGCACAGGCCACTGTGTCCCAGGAAACCATGTCCACACCGGACAAAGGGACACTGCTACTGGAAAGAAGAGGAAGAACCTAACGGACTAAAAAGTAAACAATAAATGGCAGTGAAAGAAGAGATGGAGAGACCAGGGGGGTTGGGTGGGGGAGGAACACCCTAAAGGCAAATGTAAACAAAACGTATTCAATAAAAATATATATATATATATATTTTTTTTTTAATTTCCAGCGTTTGACACTTAGCCAGAGAAGGGACTCCTAAGCCTCCTGCCAGCTTCCTAGGTTTTATATGCTTATAGAACTGAGCTTCTTTTCTTGAGAACTTCTATCTTAGAATCTGTCTTTACATTTGTCTTAGTGTCTCCAGTACTAGTCTTGCCTATGCTCCATGGAGAGAGAGAGCTCTCCACTGATCATCCAGAGTCTAGCACAGTGTATACAGCATGTTGCAGGGGAGGAAGGATTCAACAATCATTATCTCAGCAGATACTAAATGCCCATACCATGTGCTTAGGTACTCACAATACAATCAAATGGACAAAATTCCTTGCCCTCACGGAGTTATGGAAAGAAATAAGCAAGTAAGTAAAAAAATGCATAACACCAGATAGCGATAAATAGAAGCAAAGCAGATAAAGATGAGCAGACAGTTGAAAACTGCAATTGAAACTTTACATTTAAAATTTAAAGTCAGGTGATTAGGAATGGACAAACTAAGGCAAGAAAACAATCCATGCTCACCTGGCTGGTTTGAGGAAGTCAGAAACTATGTATAGAAAAGGAAAAAAAAAAAAATGAAAGGAAAGGAGAGTAAGAGACAAGATAAAAAAAAAAAAATACCAGGACAAAAGTAGTGGTATATCATGTAAGGTTTTTAGGCCATTATGACTTTAACTCTGAATGAATTAGAGAGCAAGTTAGGGGTTTTGACCTGATCCCTCTGGCTGCACTGTTAGAAACAGTCTATAAGGAACAAGATTGGAATAAATCCAGTTAGGCAGCTTCAGCAGGAATCCCAGAAGGAGACTACGCTGCTCAGCACCAGGTGAGAGGAGTGGAGTAGTGAGAAACCGTTGGGTGCAAGACAGGTTTTGAAGGCAACACTCCCAGGATCTGCACGCAGATTGGATGTGTAGTGTGAGACAAAGTGGTCTAAGATGATAGTAAGGTTTTGATTTGTATTGGTGGGAAGAAAAGTTGCAATATTTTTGTGTTGTGAAAGAAAAGACTTTGGAATAAATGAGCAGGGAGAGAATTCAGTTTTGGATACATCAAGGTTGAACTGCCTTTTATATATTTAAGTGGAAAAGTCAGACTAGCAATTAGATGTATCTGCAGTTTAAGCTAGAGATAAAAATTTGGGAGTTGTCCAGATATAGATGGTATTTACAATCGTGAGATTAAGTGACATCACCAAGTAACCTTTGAAAAGTCAATTTATTTATTAACTAATGACTAATAAAACAAAACATATGACTATTTGCCATCATAGCTGTCAAGGATAAAGTGAAATCACAAACGTGTTATCTTACTTTCTTAAAGACTCTTCCTTTGCCCTCAGATATTCTCAAACACTACACCTTGAGGAAAATACAGCATCGTCAATACTAAGGCCAGGTTAAGTTTCTGCTTATCCTCCAGCTGTCACCACTTAACCTGTACTGTCTTGAAATAGATACTTACAGGAGTTACCAAATCCTGGCTGCCCCCTTGTGGAGTGTTTGAAGATCACCCCCCCCCCCCCCATTCACTTTTAGGAGGTTAAAGTCAACCTGGACCATCAGAAATCTGTCTTTAGATAACATTGTTTCTCCAATGTAAAAGTGCTTGCATTGAATTTCATTTTGGCTCTGTGTCTTGGTAATTTCTAAATGAAAGAGTAACATGAATTCCTTGGTTTGCTATAGAAACAGATAAAACCAAAACAAACCCTTGAAATATGACTGCAGAACTAAGGCTACCAGAAGGGGGGTGGGGGGGGCAGAGAACAGACTACACTGAAGGATGACAAGGGTTTTGGAGACAGACATGGTGTAACACACATTTGGAAAGGTGTGAACTTAAACCCCTAAAACATACGGTGTAAACCAATGTTACCTCAATAAAAGCAACCTAATTTTTAAAAATGTATGCTTGGTTCCAACTTTTAAAAGATGTGCGCTAGATAATTTGTTTAGTTATCTTCAGTAATCTTAAGACCTCTTTACAAGGAAGAAATGCAACATGCTTTTCACAATACATGTTGTGAAATGGCAGGTAAGATTAGAAGGAAATACAAAATTTAGGAGTTTGACCAACAGATTATCTCCATTTACCAGTCAAATGAGGTCCACAAATAAGAAAAGTAGTTGAACAGAATCCATCTTTCATTTAAAAATAATTTATTCACAATCTTAACTGCTGGAATTGGCTACTATTGAAAGATAAAGGCTATATTTGAGACTGCAGCATCATATGGTTTTGGATAAAATTTTAAATGAATATCCTGAGCTTTATGAAATTCCTTTTAAGATTTCTTCCTTCAATCACACCAACATAATTCAGTAGCAACAGTTTCTCTAAGTATCATTAAATCAGAGCAGAGCAACAGTTGCACTATATGTATCACCTGAAAGTAAAGCTGTTTTCAGTCCAAACTAAATAGCATTACAAAATATAGCTCATTTGTCACACTGAATGAACTGGAGCTTGTATTTTGCATGTATGTTGTCCCATCAATTCATTTTTACAAACAAATCAATGGAAAGGACATTTTTAAAACTTTCTTCACTGGATTTCAGAAATGCTGGGCTAGCCTTATGTAACTACTTATATCCTGAGCATGTGTCAACAGAGTTAATCCTTAGTAGGTCTCTGTTGATCGATATTTTTCAAACACTTAAATTTTTTTAATTTTAAGGTATTTGCAAATTTGAAGGGTTTATCACCATCACTACCACTATTATCTTGTTGCACTTATTTTGCTTCTATCATCTGTGACTGCCATTTGACTCAACTACTAGAACACTCATTCACCTGTGGTTCCCAGAATCAAAATCCAAAGTATAAGTAATTAAGGAAAGAAGAAACTGCAATTCCTGCAAATCCTGTATTTGTGGCCCTCAAATGGGTAGCTTGTATTCAAGCTTTCTTTGCTTATGTGCTTACTTCTTTGATCCAGTTCACTTTCTGGAGTCTCAATAAGTCAAGATATAGCTGTTATCTATCTTTGCTGCAAGTGAAAATCTTTGAGCCCTAAGTTTCCACTAAAAATCCTGGGAAACCACATTTTAATTCTGTCGCAGTAGTTGAAGGAACAAATAACAGAACTAATAAATAATGAACATACTGTTTTCTTTAATTCTTTCCCAGACTTAAGGTGTTTTAAAACAGACTAAATACTGAAGTTTAAATACTCCAAAGTTGCCAGGCATGGTGCTGCATGCCTGTAAGTGGCAGCCTAGGAAGCAGTGGCCAGGGCCAGGGATTGCAGTTCAAGTCCTGCCGGGGGCACGTAGTGAGACCTAGTTCCAAAAAAATATAGCTGTAGTGAGACCTAGTCCAAAAAAAAATAGCTGGGCGTGGTGGCACATGCCTGTAATCCCAGCTACCTGGGAAGCTGAAGCTGGGGGTTGCTTGAGTCTGTGGTACCCAGGCAACATGAGCCTGCGGTTCCACAGGCAAAAAATACCTAGGATAGATTAGATAGATAGATTAGATAGATAGATTAGATAGATTAGATAGATAGATAGATAGATAGATAGATAGATAGATAGATAGATAGATAGATAGATAGATAGATAGATAGATAGATAGATAGATAGATAGATACTCCAAAGCTGAAGGAAAAAAAGAAAAAAAAAATTCAGTCTCTGAACTGCTGGAATGAGTTGAAAAATAATAATTCACAGTACCTAATGTTTTAAAAGAATCTGAGAGAATTATGCAAATATAAACTACTATAAAATAGTATTCTAAGATAAAGACTTCAGAAATAAAGATTTTCAGAGATGAAAAACATGTCAAATTTAAAACAGCACTAGAAAGAGTATATAGCTGATGAAAAACGCATGCAAAGATATCCATTTAATGTAAAAATTAAATGGATAAGGGGTGGGGGTCAGGCAGCTCTGCTGGCTCTGGGGCTTGGGAGGGGAGATAAGTAGGCTCTGCTACCTTCCAGGCCCAACCCTAGTCCCAGCTGGATTGGAGGAAAGAGCTGAAAGTTCCCCCTAACCACCTGGGCCCAGGGGAGGGCCCCAGCATACCTCCACTGCAGCCTAGACTGCTGGTGGGGTTGTGGGTAGGGTAAGCCCTGAGCCACTGGGTCTTGGGGTCTAGGGGTCTCAGGTTGAGACCCTTTTGGGGGGGGGGGGAACTGGGCAAATCCCCCCAGGGCCTGAGCTGGGACAGTAGATTCATTCATAGGCCCTATCTTCTAGGTCCCACCTTGATCCAAGCCGGGCTGGGAGTACCTGCTGAGGTCCCCTTGAAAGGCCTGGTCCTTTAGAGGAGCCCCCAGCAGGAGATAGGTTAAGTCCTAACACCACCGGGGTCCAGGATCTTGGGGTCCAGGAGTCTCAAGACTGGAGGCCCTGGCCTCCACCCTTTCAGTGTCTGGGGGTGAGGGTGGGGCACCCAGGGGCTTTGAGTTGGGAAAGGGGATTAGTGGGTTCCTCCTTCCAAGCCCAGCCCTGCAAACCAAGTCCAGCTGGAGGTAGGAGTGGAGGTCTTTTCGGATGGCTCAAGTCCTCAGAGTAGAGTTCCAGCACACCACCGCCTTGGTTGCTGGCAGGGGTGGGAAGGGTAGGGTGAGTCCTATGCCACTGGGATCTCAGGGTCTCAGGTTGGGGGAGCCAGCCTCTGCCTCCACATGGGCAGGGGGTATGGGCCAGGCACCTCTGAATGCTGGGTGTAGGGGACCTTCTGGTTTACTCCAACCTCAATTATATCTGTATTAGGAATGAAAAAACCAGTCTCTCCAGCAGCAGATATAATGGAGAGGAAAGGAAGTAATAATAGCCCTGGATACACTCACCACCTATGTAGAACAAGCAGAGTGTCCAGAACCACTGAGACAAGAATGTGAGACCAGCAATTGAGGTGACCTGTCACAGATATCTACATGCATCATCTCCAGGGTTGGGAAACCAACTCCCTGCTCCACAGTTATAGTTATGTGCAATGTGAATGAGGCTCTCTCTTTTACCAACCAATGGGGGAAGAAAGTCACAACTGGCTGTAGCCCCTGGCAGAAACGCTAACACGAGAGAGGAGAGGAGGTAGACCAACCACCTGGGGAAGTCTGTGCCCCCCCCCAGGAAATACCTTCACCACCAGTGACTGGGACAGTATAATCTTGGTTACATTCACTTTCAAAAAAATAAATGGAAAAATATTTAACAATGTGAACTACTCCTTTTCTTTCCTTAGAATTTGCTCCATTCTTAATTTGACTGGCAGTGAACTCTAAATTCTACTATCCTCTACTTATGCCTTCTTATTCTTAAATCCTCAAACATGGGCAAGTTTCCAAAGTTCTGTTCTTTCACATTTTCTTTTCCATCTGTGCAGGATCTTACCATGCGTAATTTCAAGAAGTCCCACAGTTTCATATATAAGCTCTCCTGCTGCTTGCTGACTCTTTTTAAGATGACTACTTCATCTGTTAATACCAAAAAAAAACAAACCCACAACAAAGTGTACAACATTTACTACCTTTTAAAATGTGAGCTTATATATGTACTTTTATTTTTATAATCAGAAGAAAATTTCAGATATTAATTCATTAAAATACTTAAAATGTTTATTTTACAGATAACGTTTTCTTTCAGATTTTTCTGTATATACACACAGACACTAAATGTACAATGATAACTTATTTTCTAAATTGCCATTAAAGGTTCACAGCTCCAGTTGTTTCACAGCCCAGCAACTCAAACTAAAACTTTCAAATACTGGTCAAAAAATCTCCCATATAGAGCCTTCCTGCCCTCTTCTGTTGTACTTAATGATACAAGGTTAACGATACAAAGATTCAAAGACATTTCAATTTGTTCCACTGTCCCCACATACAGCCAACAGTATTAATGGAAACAATGAATTTCAACTCACAGAAAAAAAAATTACTGCATAAAAGCTTTTGAATAATCTCAAGTGGCACTGAATAGCTAATAGAATGAAGAGCCTTTGTTTTCCAGGTCAGAGATATAAGAGAACCCTGCATAGAGGAAGTAAATCTCTTGGCTTAGTCCCAGATTGTGCCTGGGTTAAAGATGTAAATTTTGAGGAGGAGGTCAAAATTGGACAATAAAAATAAGCCCAAGGGAAAAACTACAAAGCAAACAAGAACCAAGAAGCTGGAGGATCTGATGGACTTGCATTTTAGTTGACATCTACCTACCCCCCCTTTTTTTCCCGCCCTTTCTTTCCCCCTGCCCCCAGCCTAAAATAAGGTTTCCAATGGCACTCTGACATAAAATTATTCTACTGCCAAAACAAGTACTAAGGTTAAGCTGAATGATATATACTATCAACTGGTTACCATATAATTAGTCAGCTTTGAATAAGGTCTTACGTTTTTATTTTAATGCTCTTTTAAAAAGTAGCAAGTAACTGAGCTCTTTCTGCCCATTTGTGTCTGTGCAAGCCTCTTTATTCTTTTTCCTAATAAACCCGTCCTTTTAAAATGTGTATATATATATGTTTAAAAAAAATACATGAACAAGGTACAGAATTACAAAACTGAAAGATCACAAACTATGGAGAAGCCTTCAAGACTTTATGCTAACTGAACAGGTCAGTCACAAAAAGACGAACATCTATGATTCCACTTTTATGAGGTATCTAGAATAAATTCACAGAAACAGAACAGAATAGTGGTTGCCAGGGATCAGGAAGTGGAGGAAATGAGTTGTCCAACAGGTATGAGAAAGTTCTGGAAACTGGTTGTACTAAGTGAATATACTTAACAGTACTGAAATTATGTACCTAAAATAGTTACAACAGTAAATGTTATGTTTCATGTTTTTGGCACAATTAAAATTTTAACTTAAAAGTTACAAAGTAGGCCGGGCACGGTTGCACACCTCTGTAATCCCAGTGCTGGGAGGCTGAAGTCAGGGGTCACTTGAACTCACGGGTTTCAAGACTACCCCAAGCATCATAGCAAGACCTACTCTAAAAAATAAGCCGGGCGTGGTGGAGTGTGCCTGTAATCTCAGTTACCTGGGAGGTGGAGGCTAGGGATCACTTGAGTCTGTTGGCACCCAGGGCAACATAGCAAGCAAGACCTAGTCTCTTTAAAAAAAAAAGTTACAAAGTAGTATACACAGAGAGAAAGCATCTCTTAATATGTCCAGCTCTACTCCACAGAGAGTCAGCACTAATATGTCCGTCTACCTTTCCAGAGATGTTCTATTTATTACGCTTGTATAGGCCTTTCTTACATGTCCTCATAAGTCCTTCTGGGCCCCTTTTCTGTGAGTTCCCCCCAGGGTAACACTGCCCTGACTTTGAAGATCATAAATTGTCTGTTCTGAGCTTAGATTTTTGCACTCAAATTGTTTATGAAAAAAAAATTGTTTGAGTCATCTATTGTGTGTGAGCTGTAACTTCAATCTTGTTCCATTGTATAAATTTATCCATCTGTGTTCTTAATTTTAATAGATATACCAAACTGTTCTCAGTAGTATAGAATCCAACCATTACTGCATAAAAGAAGTCATTTCTCTATACCTTAACCAAGTTAATCAAATCTTTTGATCTATGCCAATCTGATATATCAAAAATGCTTTCAAGGTAGTTTCAATTTGCTTTTTTCTTATTATGACTAACGTTGAAGAAGAAATGTCTGTGTTTACAGTGAACTGTTTGAATGAATCAAGCATGCACACTTGCCTATTACTGAGTTGCTGGTCTTTTCCTTATTGATTTAAAAAGAACTCCTGATTTTCCTTTTCAAAGGAAGTTAGCTTCATAAATATGATAGAAAATATTTTTTACCAGTTTATCTTTGGAGTTCCAACTTTCTTTGTCTAGTTTTTGCCAAGCATAGGTTTTGTCTATCTTTATTCAAATTCATCAAATTTTTGAAAACTAAGAACTGGAATTCTATTGTCAAGAGTGTAAGCTGACATTCACTTTTCAAAAATAGAATTAGAAATACATACATCCTACAACTCAGTAGTTCCACTCAGTTCCAACATTTACAAGAAGATTCTTAGCAGTTATACAAATTTTAGCCAAAAAAATGCAAACTACCAAAATAGCTCTAACAGTAGAATAAAATGTGGCAATTTAATACATACAATAATAAAGCAATAAAAATAACAAAGAACTGTTAGATGGAACAAATATATTTCATAGACATGTTAATCAAAAGATTTACTAAATGATAAATCTGAAGATCAAAAACAGACAGATTAACCTACAGACGGCAGTCAGAAAAGTGGTTAGCACAGCAAGAGGTGGTACTGACTAGAGGGAGCATAAAGGAAATGTTGGGAGGCTGGAGACTATCTTGATCAAGACTACTTTGTGTATATATACATTAAATTTCACTAGGTTGATCCCTTCATTTCCTTGTTAAATTTATTTCATTATAGACCTTTTTTCCTTCAAAAATTCTGTCAAGAAGATATGTAAACCTTCTATTTAGAGATCTGTAAAGCACTGACAAAAAATTTAAGACAACCAAAACAAATGGTGAGATTTTTCACAAAGTGGAAGACTCAGTGGTGTAAAAGAGTTTAATCATACTTAAACGTATTCAGTGTCATTCCAATAAAAATCTAACAGGTATTCTTGTAGAACCTTGCAGGCTAATGCTAAAATGTATACACAAATGCAAAAGACCAAATATCTAAGACTCACCATTCACCAGATAACCATGACTAAAACAAGAGTAGCGATTCCCTGACTTTTTGGTATTGTACACCCCCCTACAAATTATTGAAATTCCAAAGAACTTTAATTTGTATGAGCATATCCATTTTCCACATCAAAAGTAAAACAAAATTTTTAAATAGCTATTTAAAATAAGAAGTCCATTACATGCTACCAGATATAGTATTTTTAGGAAACATGCATTTCAAAACAAAAATTATTTAGTGAAAAGAATGGCACTATTTCTACTTTTTTTTTTTTTTTTTTTGAGACTAGGTCTCGCTATTTTTTGTCCATGGAACCCCCGGCTCTTGTTGCCTGGGGTACCACAGACTCAAGCAATCCCCAGCTTCAGCTTCCCAGGTAGCTGGGATTATAGGCATGCGCTACCATGTCCAACTATTTTTTTGGAACTAGGTCTTGCTACGGGCCCCAGGTGGGACTCGAACCGCAAACCCTGGCCCCAGCAGCTTTATAGGCTGAAGCTTACAGGCACGAGCCACTGTGCCCGGCCTATTTCTACATATTTATAAGTCTCCTTAATATCTGGCTACATAGGATTCAGCTGGATTCTCATATCTGCTCCTGTATGTCATGTGTTTCAATATCAAATGTCATGCAGCCTCTGGAAAACCTACTGTACACTTATGAGATAATGAAAATGAATAAGACAAATAACACCATATTATTACTATGAAAAGAGTTTTAACCTTGAAGACTCCATGAAAAGGACTCAAGAACCCCACTTGACCCCAGGAGAACTACTGAAAGAGAATGCTTAAGATGTTGGCACACTGACTGGCACAAGGACAAATAAAAGTATGGAACAGAAGTGAGAATCCAAACAAATTCTTCCACACACAGATGATTTATGACAAGTAAGTCTACAGAACAGGCAAGAATGGCCCCTTCAGTAAGTGATGCCACAACAATAACTGGATAGTCATACAGAAAAAAATAATTTAAGCTGACCATTATCTTACATCTTTAAAGAAATTTCACATAAAAATCAAACAATCCAGTTAAAATTGGGCAAAAGAACTGAACAGAGATTTTTTCAGACACTCAAACAGCCAATAAATACATGAACAGATGCTCAATATCATGAGTCATCTGGGAATGCAAATCAAAGTCACCAGTAAGACGCCACCAGCTAGAATGGCTATTAGCAAAAGCACAAAAGTAAGTGTTGACGAAGATATGGAGAAAAGGGAAGGTTTGTGCACCACTGGTGAAAAAGTAAATTGGTGCAGCTTAAATCTTAAAAACAGAACTACCATATGAACCATCAATTTCACTTCTGGGTATTTAGCTCAAGAAAATAAAAACACTAACTCAAAAAGATATCTATGCCTGCAGCATTTGTAACGATGTATGGAAACATGTAATTGTTCATTTATAAAAGAATGGATAAAGAAAATGTAGATATATAGATCCTTCACCATTTACAAAGAGGTTATACACCAATAAACCCACACTAAGTTGAAAAATATTAAGTCAAAATGCACTTAATACTCATGTCTACTTTAAACATGCTCAGGACAGTTACATTAGCTCAGAACATTACTACAGTGGCAAAATCATATAACACATGATCTATTGTAATTTATTGAAAACAAAAACAGTCTACAGAGTATAGGCTGTTTATCCTTATGATCATAAAGCTGATCATGGCTGACTAGGAGCTGAGGCTTACTATTGCTGCCCAGCATCAAGAGAGCATCTTACCACATACTGCAAGGCTAGGGAAAGATAAAAATTTAAAGTAGTTTCTACTGAACGCATATCCTTTCCAATCTACCATCCTAAGTTGAAAAATCAGACCTTTATCAGTTGAAGACAGTTTCTGTGTGTGTGTACTTGTGTGTATAAAATGAAATACTTTTCAGTCAAAAAGAGAACAAAATCTTGCCATCTGCAACAACATGGAAGGACCTTCAGGGCATTATGCTAAATGAAGTCAGATAAAGACATACTAGGCCAGGCATGGTGGCGCATACCTGTAAGCGGCCACCTAGGAAACTGTGGCCAGGGCCAGGGATCGCGGTTTGAGTCCCTTCGGGGGCACGTAGTGTAGTGAGACCTAGTCCCAAAAAAATAGCTGGGCGTGGTGGTGCATGCTTGTAATTCCAGCTACCTGGGAAGCTGAGGCTGGGGACTGCTTGAGTCTGTGGTACCCTGGGCAACGTGAGCCTGTAGTTCCACAGGCAAAAAATAGTGAAACCTAGTCTCAAAAAAAAAAAAAAAAAAAAGCCAAATACTGTTTGATCTCATTTATTTGTAGAATCTCAAAACACTAAAAAAGAAAAAAATTTAATAACTAAATCCATAAATACAGAGAAATGGTGGTGATGGTGGTGGTGGTGGTAAGGGATGGGAGGATATATGTGTGGTGTGTATTTATGTGTGTCTGAGTGAAATGAGTTAGAGAGTCAAAAGATAAAAATTTCTAGTTACACAGCATGGTAATGACTATGGCTAATAAATTAATATTGCATATTTCAAAGTTGAATGTACATCTTGAAAGTTCTCATCACCAAGAGAAGATATTTCTAACTATGGATAGTGATAGGTATTAAGTACTCATTGCTGTGATAAATTCTCAAAATATACAAGTGTCAAATTATGTTGTATACCTGACACTAAAACACTGTCAATGATAGCTCAATGAAAATAATTCCAGATTGCTGACCTAGTGGTGATATATAAAGCACAGCAGAAAATAAAGAGTATTTTCAACAATAGGATGGGATGGATGGATGGATGGATGGATGGATGGATGGATGGATGGATGGATGGATGGATGGATGGATGGATGGATGGATGGATGGATGGATGGATGGATGGATGGATGGATGGATGGATGGATGGATGGATGGATGGATGGATGGATGGGTGGATGGGTGGATGGATGTAAAGACTTACATGAGAATGTTCACAGCAACTTAATTCACTACAGCCAAAAGTCTATACACAGTAATAAAATAATCATACAATAGAACTCAAAGGTTTAAAAAAAAAAATACAACCAACAACCTGGATGAGTTGCAAAATTACTATTTTTAACACCAACGTGCTAGTGCCAGTCACACTACCCAAATGACCCTTTTATCTTCTCTTGTCAATCCCCTTCCCTTACTCCTGTTGCCACCATAATTTTCTCTGAATCTAAGAGTTATTTTTGTTGCTTTTTCAGCTCACTTGCTTGATCTGTTTATATTCTATACAAAAGAAACTATCTGGTATTTGTCTGAAATATGAAAATGAAAACACATTTCATTTTCTGAAGACAAGTTGATGTATTTCACTTCTAAAATCATCTCAAATTCCATCCATATTATACAAAAGACAAGACTTCATCTTTTTTAAAAGCCAAGTATTCATTCCACTGAATATACATATCACAACTTCATTATCCATTCATTTTTTGATGGACAGTTAGGTTGACTAAATGTTACTCTAAACACAAAGGATATATATATATATACCTTTCTGAATGATGATTTTCTTTGGATAAATCCTAGGAATATTACTAGATCATATGTATCTCTATTTTCTCTATGTATTTCTATAGACTTTCCCACCAGGAAAATCAAACAACAGATTGCTAGTCTACTTGTCCATTTTCCCTTCCCCTTTCCTCTTAACCTGAGCAGTCAGAATGTTTTTAAAACCGTTTTTACACTGTCAAATTCTGAATAGTTCTGCTGCATTTTTTTCCCAAAATGTACTTTGCTGAAAACAGCTACATTTCATCCTTTCTTGCAGCTACGCAATACTCAATGGCATGTATAGACCAAATCCTTTTTATCAATTTATCCGTTGAAGAAGATTTAGGCTGCTTCCATGTAACAGCTGTTGTAGATAATTGTAAATATTGTAGAACACATGGGAATTTTTTGTTAATGACTTCATATTCTGCAGATACATGTCCAAGAGTGGGACTGCAGGTAAGATGGTATTTCTATCTTTAAATTTTTTTTAAATAAATAAGAAGATTGCTTTCTGTAATGGCTTCACCAGTTCACGTTTCCACCAACAGTGTAAGAGGGTTCTTTTTCTCCACATTTTCCCCAATACTTGTGGTTGGGGGTCTTTTTGATATGTAGCAGTCTCAAAGATATGAAATAATTTTATTGTAGCTTTAATCTGCACATCTTATTAGGAGTTATAATGAACATTTTTCAGATCTTTTAGCTGGATATCCCTATATGTGAATTACCTGTTCAGATTTGCTGTCCACTGAACTGGGTTTTTTCCTTCTTGTTGAATTGCGTGTTTATATATATGTATATATTTAGAGAGAGAGAGAGAGAGAGAGAGATCTTGGATATTAAACCTTATCAGTTATATACTGTATAAATACTTTTTCCCATTCAGTAGGGTGTCTATTTTGATTGTCTTGTATTTCCTTTTGCTGCATATATTTTTTAACTTGAGATAATTCCAATTATTTATGTAAAAAAAACCCTTACCAGGCTAGGTTGAAGAAGTCAAACACCACAGAACACACTGGGATGAGTCCGATTATATGACGTTCAAGAATAGGCAAGAAAAATTTGCAATGACAGAAGCCAAAGCATTATTGTCAAAATAACAACTTCTGACTGAAAAAGAGCATGAGAATTTTCTGGGGTGATGAAATTGTCTGTATCTTTATCTGAGTATGATACTTGTGTATGTGGGGGAAAAAAAACAAACTTCAAGGTGTACATTTAAGATTTCTGCATTTTATTGAAGTATTAACTCAATTACACACAAAAATCCACTACAATATATGCCAAAATGGCTAATAAAACCCAACAAATCAATAGTTTCAAAACTTGGCAAAGAGGTGGAATAATAGGGATTCTCACACATTATTAGTGGTAGGAATCTCAACTAGTACAACCACTTTGGAGAAACAGTCTGGATCAAATCAAACTTGTGGTCACAGCCACATTATTCATAATTGTTGTAAACTGAGAACAATTTAAACTACCAAGTGAATAATCAATTGTCATATGTTCATATAATATTATTCACCGATAACAAACTACAGATTCATAAAAATAAGGGTGACTATAAAAATCATTGAGACAAAGTAGCCAGAAAAAACAAAACAATCTAGTTTTCCCTTCTTTATATACAGGAAACCATTTAAACTACCAAATCACAACTTTGGGTAGAAAACTAAGAAAAGACAGATGTTACGCCTGAGAAAGAGGAAGAGTACAGGTGATTTAAAAGTGATAGTGATTGAAGGAATGTTTTCTGGAGTTCTGACAATAATTTGTACAGAAGCCAATATAAAAGTCAGTTATAAGGATTATGCTTTTACAATTACATTTTAAAAATATGGATAACTATGAACAGCTCAATGCCTTTTCTACATACAACAAAGCACAAGGAGAAAGGTAAAAAAGTCATTTGTACCTAGAGACAGACTGGATCTGGTGGGAAAGGAAACCTTGATAGAGAAACCACCAAGGACAACTCCCAGGGTTCTGACTTGCAGAAATATTTGAGTGATAATGCCTTTCACTGAGATAGTAAACTACTTTTTTAGAGGAAGAATATGAATTAAATCATGTGGAATTTAAAGTACTTTTGAGATAAGTGAAGTCAGGGACATGAATGTGAATGTTTAGGGGAAGAAAACTGACAGTGGGGTACAGGGTAAATTCCCAATACACCAAGATTTAAAAAGATAAAACCAGTCATGAAAAATGAGAAGGAACCAAGTGGTAGGAGGGAAATCGTGAAAATGTCATGAACCATTAAGCAAGGGAAGAGAACATCTCATGAGTAATAAGTCACTCACTGGAAGCTGATGCATAGTTTAAAAGGATAAGGGTTATGTGTAATACTTAGCAAGTCAGTTTTTCCCCCACCTCTCTCTAGCTGATTTGAGGAAAAACAACAATGCAAGAGACAACCAGTGCTTTTGAAAATGGCTTAAAATATTTGTGTTATCTTTAAAAGTGAAGAATCAAGAATCAAGGTCCACTCCCTCACTGAAGCAGGAAGAAAGAAAAAAAGTATTGACTGGGTCCACCTGCCACTGGGTAGAATCACCATTAAAAGGTCAATACAGAGATGCTGACTTACTATTCTGCTTCTTGCATGTGACTGAAGTGGCATGTGAAGCCTTCAAAAGAGGGTTCTCTCCAATGAGAGCTGGGAGAGAGCCAAGATCAAACCTACTAGTTGGGCATAAAAGGCCTAAGTCAGGTGGCTATGGTCAAAGCCAGTCTGGGAAATGGCCACTCTCTAATTACATGGCCCCAAGAACTGACAGGAATGAATTAGAGCAGGCCTTGCTCACATCACAGTGGTGCCTGAGAATTGGAAAGATGAGAAGGTCCACCTCATGATATGTTTCAATGTAAAACAAAATGAGTAAAATGAACTAGAATGGAGGAGGGGAATAAAAACTCAGCATCACCACATAAACTACCTGGGTTCATTCCAGTCTTTTGTGTTGAAGCTTTATAACCAAGTCCTTAAGAACAAAATGCAAAGCACTCTGGTTTCATTTACCAGTACAAATATGTAATACAAATCTCTTCCTCAAGGGCCCCCATAAACTTGAAAACAGTGATATAAACCAGAGAAAATTCAAATATCCCTAGGATCCATTTATAATATTTCCCAAATTTAAAAACCACATAAATGACATAAAACAAAATAAGATAAAATGTTTGTTCCTTCATGTGAAAATTGGACTTTTTCAATTTATCAATAAATTCTATGCAATTCTAAAAAGAATACCAATGGAAATGTTTTTTTAGAGATCATCAAAGTGAATTCTAAAACATCTGAAATAATGCATGAAAAGTCAAGAAAACTTTGAAAATGAGCATATCTGCCCTTTCAGATAACAAGCTTACTACGCTATATGGTCACAGAAGAAGGGGACTATAGTAATGGAACTATCTGGAAATATAGACAGATGTAATCACTGCAACAAAACTGGACAATTCAGAAAGTCCAAAGTGTACAAGGAAATTCATCTGATTTTGAAATTTCAACAAGCAAATAAATGGAGTTAGGTTAAAGTCTATCAATCTAAAAAAACATTAAGTTAGAGCACTACCTCACACCAGACACAAAAGTAAATCTGCACAAACTAAAAGCTAGTAAGTATGGGGGGGGGAATGTTTTAAACAAAATATGAATTAAAATAATCTTGGAATGATAGTGATTTTACTGAAAAAAAATAAAGAAAAAGAAACAAATCTCAAAGGTTATAAGGAAGTCAAAAGCTATAGGGAATTTTTATGATACTTTAAAAAGTTAAAACTTCAATATGACTCAAGGTACATAAAAGAATTGAGATAAAGGAACTGAGAGAAAGTATGTGTAATATATAACAAATGGTTAACTACTATAAAATTTAAAGAACTTCTGCAAACCATTAAGACAGAAAACCTAGGGGTAGAGGTAGAGGGGAAGAACAAGTTTATGAACAGGCAAACCTTGAAGAAAATAAGTATTCATAAAACAAATGCATGTACAAAACTTAGGATACAGACTCAACTAAAACCTGGTAAGTACACTTTAGATAGTTAAAAATTTGATTTTTTTCAAAATAAATTATAAACACACACTGATCAGATATCAGACTGAGAGATGCTCTTCTAAACTGAAAACCAATGGGAAAAATAATCACAAAGGAAAAAATACTTGTCTTGTATACTTGTATACTTGTATACTTGTATACTTGTATACTTGTCTTGTATACTTAATTAAAACAGGCACCACAAAAAAAAAATTACAAGTGGCAAAAAACTAACAACAAATATTAACAAAAATACTTATGCTTTAAATATGTAAAAGATTTTTCTAAATCACAACAACAACAAAAAATCCTAAGACCTATACAGACAAGACTCAAGATGAGAAATAGTCAATAAAAATGTGAAAACCATTTAACCTTGCTCATGCTTGAAGGAAAAATGCAAATCAAAAGAATGAGATGACATTTTTCATATACCAAATTGATAAAGATCTGAAAAATGAGAAGTGCCCAATACTCAACTACACACGGCACCTGACATTCTTACATTAGCAGACTTTTTAATGAGATGAGAAAATAGTTATAACATGTTAAGTGAGGGGAAAAAGAGATAGAATACATATAGTATGCTCTCAACCATGTTTTAAGATCACTTTTGGGCAAGGCACTATGGGGTAAGACTGTTTACACATGTACTGGTGCATTTCATAGTCACAATAATCCTGAGTTAGACACTATTATTATCCTCTTTTTATGAAGGAGGAAACAGACAAAAGAGAAAGAGATCAAGTTATGGAGTCAAGATTTCCACCCACAAGCTCTTGCTTTAGAGTATGTGATCTTAACTATTAGTACAAGGTACAAAAGGAAATAAATTAAGCTCTTAAATCAGAGTGGAAATCAGTATCCTCCACTTTAATCCCTTATTTTGGCACGGATATTCTACTGTTTTACTAAGTACAATGACCACTTTTTCTAAGGTCAATAATTAACGGCAATAATAGAGTCCTTTAAATTTCCCTAAGTTATGGGCAACAAAATTACTTTAAAAACTTTTTTAGCAAAAATTTTTTCTGAATGAAATGTTAGTGGATTTGCAATATGAGAAAGATGTTAAAGCAGTATTTTATTTTATCAGGGTATTCTAAGAGCTCAATTTATAACACAATGACAGTCCTCTGATGAATATTACCTTTAAGTTATGGATGACAGGGGTAGTCATATTAAATTTGTTTTGTACTGATCACATAGTATCAAGAAAAACAGATTAGCAGTTGCAAATGGTATTTCTGGTTTTCTTTAAAAGAGAAACAGGTCAACAAGCACTAGCATGGACATGGAGAAAAAGAGAACCCTTGTCCATTACTGGAGGAATAGTTCAGTGAGGGTTCTATAGTAATAAATTTGTCTATATAATTTTACATGAACATACAAGCGCTGGGAGTTTTAAAAATATCAACATAAAGTTACAATCTTCCTAATGAATTAAATTTCTAAAATTTCAAGTTGAAGCACAAGCAGCAAGAAACTTACTATAACAATTAGTTGTCCTTGGTGATGGTTATAATTTTAATTTTTTCTTTTGCTTATTTTCCTTCAAATATTCTAAATAAATGTTTTTACTTATTTTAAAACAATTATAAACCACGAAACAACCTACAAGTCCAACAGATAAGTGGATCATCAAGATGATGTGGTATATTTACACAATAGGATACTACTCTGCTACAAAAATTAAGAAATCTTGTCATTTGTGACATGAACAGACTTGGAGAGGATTAAGCTAAGCAAAGTTAGGAGAAAAACATTAAATAATTTCACTAATATATAACATAAAGAAATAAAGCAAAGGAACAGAAAAAAACCAAAACAAATGTCGTCTGACTGTAAAACTGAGGCTATCAGAGAAGGACGGTGAGATGTGGAACAGAGGGGCAAAGGAGGCCCAGTGGGTTATGGAAGAGGACTGTTGACACTTTGGAGATATAGGTGGTGTGGAAACATACATCTAAAGAAGTGAGAATATACCTAAACTATACACTTCTATAAATCAATGCTAGCCCAATAAAAAATGATACAAATTTTAAAAATCACAAGGCATAGGAATTTGGTTTTGTTTTTTTTTTTGGAGACTAGGTCTCACTATTTTTGCCTGTGGAACCGCAGGCTCACGTTGCCTGAGGTACCACAGACTCAAGCAATCCCCATCCTCAGCTTCCCAGGTAGATGGGATTACAGGCGTGTGCCACCACACCCAGTTTTTTTTTTTTTTTTGGAACTAGGTCTCGCTACGTGCCCCGGACAGGAGTCGAACTGCAATCCCCAGTCCCTGCTGTGCTCCATAGGCTGATGCTTACAGGCATGTGCCACTGTGCCTGGCTTAGGAACTTTAATTAAAAAAAAAAAAAAAAAGCAAAGGAAAGTGCAATCACCTCTCACCTAGCCCCAAATGATAAGAACTTGCAGAACTCTAGCACAGAATCATAAGCAGGAAAATGACCTGGCTAAAACTTACAGAGACTATTCAGATGTCTCTTTTTTATGTGCACTTATGTGCATGCGTGCGTGCGTGCATGCATGCATGTGTGCAATTTATCAAATTTGTAGCTTGGCACAACCACAACGACAACAAGAACTGTTTAATCTCTGTAAAGCTCTTTTACATTTCCTCCTTAATAACATCATCCCTTCCCCAAATCCTTACTCTGGGCAACCACCAATCTATTCTCCACCCTCTAATAATTTTGTTATTTCAAAAATGGTATATAAATGCAACCATGCAATATGTAACATTCTAAACTGGCATTTTTTTTATCAGTCTGTCTCCTTTGAGATAACCTGACAATACAATGTTCTTTCTCTAATATGTTACAGTACAATGGTTTATACTATAAATACGTTAATATTTAGCATGTTAATATTCTCTAATAAGTTGATATTTAGCATGGATATAAATGTATTTTAAATGTGTTTTAAAGTTTAAGATAAACGTTAACCTGAGTTACAAATATGGAATAAGAGAAGCCCAAGGTTCAGTGTTTATAAGTCTTCTCTATATCTACAAGAACATACAGTTTTATAAGAATTTCTGGTTTGTTTTGTATTTTTTTGGCCAAGCCTTCATTACAGTCCTCTCCCAACTAACATGGTCTATTTGATATTCAAATATTACCACTTTCTATCCCCTTCTCCCATGGTTACTACTTTCTGCTTTTCCTCACAATGTTTTCTAAATCATAGAGGCAAAACATTCTGGTTAAATTCCTATGTCTAATGTGTAGTAGGTCCATAGAACTCAACACCTAACAGAATGAGGTAACCCATCCAAATTCAAACAAACTTCGTCCTGGTGTCCCCCTCGACTTCCACATGCCCAAATCACTTTACCTGTCTTCCCTTATTCTGTTAATCTTCCTTATTAATCCACCCCATTACATATCAGCTCAGTGTGAAATGCCATATAGAAGGAAAACTTCTTGAATTCCATGCCTTCACAGTAATGCCCTTGCTTTAAAAAAAATGACCACTTGAAACAAGTAAAGGTTATCTAGGAATTTGTGGCATACAGATGATGTAAAAGACAGGCCAGGCAAGGTGGCTCGTGCCTACAAGCTTCAGCCTATGAAGCAGCCGGGGCTAAGGATCGTGGTTCAAGTCCTGCCTGGAGCACGTAGCAAGACCTAGTTCTAAAAAAAAAAAAAAATAGCTGGGCGTGGTGGCACGCGCCTATAATCCCAGCTACCTGGGAAGCTGAGGCTAGGGATTGCTTGAGTCTGTGGTACCCCAGGGAACGTAAGCCTGAGGTTCCACGGGCAGAAATACTGAGACCTAGTCTCAAAAAAAAAAAAAAAAAAAAAAAAAAAAAAAAAAAAAAAAAAAAAAAAAAAAAAAAAAAAACAGGTGATGTAGAAGACAGCACAAATGCTTATCTATTTCTAAAATTTTATTAATAAGTGTTACTACTGAATACTATCAGTATTAGCTCATATGGATCTTAGTGTAGTTATAAAGAGATTAGACTCTTGGGTCAGTCTGCATGCATTAGAATCACACCTCTGCCACTGCATTATCTAGATCAAGTTTCATTTACATTCTGTGTGCCTCAGTTTTCTCTTTATAAAATGATGCTACATGCCTCATAGGACTATGAAGAAAATTATATAACACATATACTACATTTAGAGCACTGCCTAGTTCACAATTAAACAGTTACACTGATGCATAGTAATCCAAGTTCACTTCTTTGTACATTCTTTCTAATCCTCATACACTGAGTTCATAGTGCTAAAATTTTTACACCAAAAAACAATGAAACATAAGAATCTACCATTTAATTAACTCATTATAATAAAAACTACAATTTTCTTTCACAATTTACTAGATATGAATATTAAGTGCATAAAAGTATGATGATGATGAAAAGAATACCACTAAAGTACACATCAGAATGTGTAATTTCATGGCCAGGCATGGTGGTGCATGCCTATAAGTGACAGCCTAGGAAGCCAAGACTGGGGTCCAGGATCACGGTTCGAGTTCCGCCAGGGGCACGCACCAAGACCTAGTTCCAAAAATAAATAGCTAGGTGTGGTGGCACGTGCCTGTAATCCCAGCTACCTGGGAAGCTGAGGCTGGGGAATGCTTGAGTCTGTGGTACCCCGGGTAACCGTGAGCCTACAATTCCACAGGCAAAAATAGCAAGACCTAGTCGCCAAAAAAAAAAAAAAAGAATGTATAATTTCATGTTCAAAAAATGGGGAGAATAATAGGGCAATATTTATGCTGATATATGCACAGACCAACTCTGGATAGTTTCATGCTGTTTTTGGAGAGGGAGAACTGCATTTCCAGAGTAAGCGTATGAAAACTATTTACTGAACACTGTATATGTATCTTCCAAATTTGAAGTTGTGACTGTATTACCTGTACAAGAATTTCACTGAAAAATGGGGAAGAAGACCTCCTAACAAGTACTCTGGAAGTTAGGCTTCTTAGGCTCAATCTGTCACTATGTTACTTTGGGCAAGTCATTTAACCTCTAAGTCTTAGCTGGACAAAGAAGCAGCCAAGATTTCCAGGTTTTATTCTTTTCCTAAAAATGTACTGTCTATATGAGGAGAGTAGTACACAGACAGTACTATATTTTTTAAGACATGAGAAAGGTACCAGTGCAACATTTTACAAAACAAGGCAACATAGTATTCAAGCACTATTTTTGCAGTTTTAACAAATGAACAACATTCAAGTTCATTAACCTTTCAAGATCATTTGGACTACTTTTACATAAAAAAACCTTTCTTAGAAGGAGCTAATGTAACTTACAGGCTATACCTATAAAGAATATTTTGAACATTGTTTCTCTTGTCATACTTCTAAAGTTTTTTTAAATGAACTTTAAGTCCTTAAGCAATGCCATGGAACGAGCACTGAAGTACATCTAAACAACTCACATTTACAGTATGTCAGTCACTATATCAAGAAGTTTATACTATTCAATGGCGTTTACTATCAGATACTAATTTAAAAAGTCTTCCAATAAACAATTACAATTATATATACTTGAGTACATACATTACTCCAGGTTTCATCCTGGAATATATGACCCATATATCATCCTTATACCTAATAATCAACTGGCAAAAAAGATTGCAGTAGCCATGCTGAACATAAGAACTAGCTTGAGACCGTAGTCCTACTGGTAGCAGAGCTAGGAGCCCATCCAGATCCTTTGGTTTTTTTGTTTGTTTGTTTGTTTGCTTGTTTGGAGACTAGATCTCACTCTTGTTGCCCGGGTACCACAGACTCAAGCAATCCCCAACCTCAGCTTCCCAGGTAGCTGGGATTACAGGCACGCACCACCACACCCAGCTATTTTTTTGGAACTAGGTCTTGCTACGGGCCCCAGGCAGGACTCAAACTGCGACCCCTGGCCCTAGTCACTTCTTAGGCTGAAGCTTACATGCACGAGCCACCGTGCCCAGCCCCCATCCAGATCCTTTGGATCGGAGCTCAGGGCATCTAATAGGTTATTTAATGTCAGCTGGTAGGCCCCACTAAAGTCTGCAACAGTTTTCACTGAAATGAAAAGTATAATTTTTAATAAAACTAAATGACTAGCTGTAATAGGCCTTTCAAATTATTTAAATTAAAATACCCCTCGTTTAAATGAAGTGAGGGTTGACAGTAGACAGTGGTATAGGATTTACCCCCACAGGACAACAGAAAATTGCCAACTACTCTCAATTTGGGGAGAAATATTTCTTTTGAAATCCAAAAGTATGAGAACTACTCCGTTAGACAATCATACCTTCCTAAACACTAAAGGACTTGAAACACACACAGAGAGATGCGGTTTTACAAGCAGTTTATAAATAGGCTGATCAAATTGGATAAACTTTTTGGGAAAAAACTACTGGATATAATGGTAAGTACAGTATTTACTCTTTATTGTGTTACTTATCTTCCTTTAGGGACCATCAAATATTTTATGCACATAACTACACGATTAAACACTAGTTTCAGCCACAACATATCAAATTAATATTTGACCCAGTTGTTCTTACATATTCTTACATAAACATTTATTATCGTACTTGCCTGTTACTATTTTTTTTTAAAAAGGCACAAAACCTGGATCTTGTAGGATGCATTAGCTAAAAATATTTAGAGGCTACACGTGGTTCAAAAACACTCTATTTTATAAAATGGATCTTAAACATACTGCTCAGGTAACAGTACCCTTTCCATGCCCAAATGTTAGAAGATCCAGTTATAGACTACAATGGTTCTAAAATCTAAAATTGTTAATAATTATTCCCAAATTCCTTAATCGAATATCCAAAAAGTTTATCTTTATTAAAAATACTTGAAATATACTGCTGGGTAGTCATAAGGTACTTTTAAGCATAAAAGACCTTTCCAAGTGAAAACAACATTAAAATGTTTGCATAAAATACACTCCAGGGTTCTCAAAGCGAGTCTGAGAATCTATTAACTATTAATTTGTTTTAAAATACCCAACAACAAATGTGAGCTTTCTTGTCACATTGCTATGGTTTAACTGTAAAGAGACACCTACCATTTAAATGCTTTATGCTTACTGTACCAATAATGATGACTATTTCTCCACTGAAAATCAGTTTAAGGGCAATATCTGGTCCGTGAAAAGGACTGTTTAAGTGAGAAAGACCAGATGCCTCGAGTTTGCAAATAGTTGTAAGACAAACTTCAATGCTAGCTTGTTCATACAGCCAGCAGTATGTAGGTCAAAATAAATTAGTGAGCTATACATTACCATCTACCTAGCAATTTACATATCAACAGGAGGGAAAGGAATTGTTCAAGTGATTAATGCTAACCCGCTCAAAATTTAAGGCAAACAATGTCTCTATTAAAATTGTAAGCTATCAATTTTGAAAACACTACTCTGGCTGTTGCTGCTTTTTTAACCCAAGCCTTCTCAAGTTTAAAATAAACGACTTTTAAAAAGTCAAATTCGCCTTCTTTTCAAAGTAACTTGCCTAGGAAAATCTAAAGCAGAAAATAAAATGTAACAAACATTAAAAATACCTGGAATTATCAGTAAAACTATCCAATCCCTTCAATTTAGCAATGCATGTTTTTCAAATCTGGGGTATACCAGTATACTAACCAACAATGTTTAAAAGTCACCCTAATGTCCAAAACATCACTGCACATGACATACTCATACTCTAGTTTAAACTAAATCCAAACTCAGGCCATTTCCTCCTCCCGGGCACACTAAAATATAGGGGGGGGGGGAATCCAAGAAATCAGATATACTAAGTGCCGGAATCTTCTTCCAGGGTAGGGTCAAATTCGTGTTTGTCCGCAAATGTCACCGTCTCCAGAAGTCTGCAAATTCTCCTCAGCGCTACCGAGTACAAAGAGGCCTGACCACGGAAACACCTGTCCTAGCAAGCACTGGGAAGACAGTGGGAAATGCAACCCCCAGAGCCCACACCGGCCGCACAGCCTGGGGTTGCAGCGAGTCGGGACGAAGGGTGGACACTGGCCTCACGGATCCCCCATGCAGTCCCACATCCCAGACTCACCTCCCACCGCCAGACCCAAGAAACCCGTCCAGCCGGCCGGGACCCACCCACCACGAAGCCCTCTCGCTCGTTCCCAGTCGGACCAACCCTGCCCAAGTGCTCCCGCTCCGCTCCGGCCTCCCGGCTGCACTCTGCCACCTCATCCCTCCTCGCCGGTCTGGCGGCCCCGCCACCGCCGCCCCGCCGGCCTGGACTCCGGCCGCCCCTCGGGCTGGGGGCCCCGGCCGCCGCCCCCTCGCCCCGCTCCACTGTGCCGCGGGTCCCTCGGCGGCCCGGTCCCCGTCGCCCCCCAGGCCCAGGCTCCCGCCGCGCGCTCCCCACCCCCAGCCTCCGCCCTCGTCCCGCTCGGCCGCTCCCGGCCCGCTACCCCCAGTCGGGCTACCTGGAGGCAAGGGCGGCGGAGCACTTCACCCAGGGCCCCAGGTCGCAGAGGGCCCGGTGCTCGGGGTCCCGCTCCTTCTCCCGCTCCACGTGGTAGGCGTAGATGGAGAGCAGGATCCCGGCGGCGCACACTGCATACCGGGCCACTCGCTCCCACCGCGGCACCGACACTCTCAGCAGGACGGGCGCCGCCATCTTCCCCCCTCCGCCGCCGCCTCCTTCGCCGCCGCCGCCGCCGCCGCCTCCCTCCGCCTCCACCTCAGCCGCCGCCGCCCGTCGGGGCCCGACCCAGCCGCCGCCGCTACCGCCACCGCCTCCGCCGCCGCCGCCACCGCCGCCGCCGCCGCCTCGCCCCATTGGCCCGGCCGCCTCCTCCGGGCCCCGCCCCCACAGGCGCGCGGCCCAACCGCCCCGAAAGGAGAGCGCCCGGCGGGGCGGGGAAGGCGCGCGCGGGCGCGGAGGGAGGAGCGCAGCGCGCAACCGCCGAGGAGGCGGGGTCCACGGGCGGAGACAGAGGCGGTACTGCGCCCGGAGGGCGGGGCTGAGGGGAGGGGCGGGGCTCCGAGAGGGGCGGAGCGGGGCGGGGGCCGCTGAGGGGGTCTGAGGTGGAGGTGGAGGTGGAGGTGTGGGGCCGCGCGGGCCGTGCTTGAGGGACTCAATGCAATGAGTACACGTTCGGTGCCACCATCGGAAATTAGGTAAACCTTTGGCCCCTCCCCCCTGGGATTCCTTTCTTTTCTTCCTTTTTTGTTACTATTCTAAACCTAATCCAAATTAAATTACCTGATCTTCCACACCACCACCTCCAGGCACCTAGTGTTCAAGCGGGGCAAATTTAACTATTTTTTAAAATTACCTGTAAATGCCTTGATTTGCTGTAAATCGAATCTTAGATGGTTTAGCATAATTCATGTAACACAAAGTATAAAAATGAACTAAAAACTCAGGACAGAGGGAAAAGTCAGAATGTAAGAAAGGTTAGGAGGGGAGTAAGAACACAAATAAGCAGCTCATAGGCTTTTGCATTATAATTAAATGAGCCATAAATCTGACTCTGAGCTTCCTGCCAGCCAAAAGGAAGACACGTGTGGTTCTTGCTATCTTTAAGAAGAAACACACTATTCTTGGAGATTGCCAGCCAGTTTTTCCCTGGTCGCAGCTCTTAGATGTTTTCAGACATTTATATGGTGATTTCAAATGATGAGCAACACCCTTGTATAGTTATTGTTGGATTATAAATGACAACAAATTTAGCAGCTTGTAAAAAAAACGAACTTGTTTGCTCACAGTTTCTGTGGGTCAGAAATCTAAATTCCATTTTACTAGGTCTCTGGATCTCTCAGAAGTCTGCAGTCAAGGTGTTAGCCAGGGCTGAGGCATCTCAGTCCTCTTTCAAGGTCACTTACATGGCCATTGGCAGGCATCAGATACCTTTGGCTGTACACATGAGTTACTTGCCACTTGCACTGCTCCAAAAGAAGCAACTAGCTTCCCCTAGGCAAGAGATAAGAAAGATGGAAGTCCATCTTTTTTGTAACCTCATCTTGGAAGAGACAGACCATCACTTTTCTATATTCCATCACTTAGAAGTTAATCCATAACCTATGTGCCTGACCATCAACAATTGAAAAATGTGGTATGTGTATAAAATGGAGTATTGGTTAGCCATAAAAATGAGAAATCCCACCATTTGCAACAATATGAATGGAACTTGAAGACATTAATGCTCAGTGAAATTAGAGAAAAGCAAATAATTATAATTGTAATTATATGTGAAATCTGAAAAAAAGCTAAACTCAGGAATAGAAAATAGATTGGTGGTTGGCAGGGGTTGAGAGTAGGGAAAATGAGATGTTGATCAGAGAGTTCAAATTTCCAGTTATAAAATTAATTTTGGGGAGCAAGTGAAAAGCATGGTGACTATAGTTAGTAATACTGTATTATATATTTGAAAGTTGCTAAAAGAGTAAGTCTTAAATACATGTCCTCTTTATACACACAAACACAAAGATAGTTGTGTGAGTTGATAGATATATTAACTAACCTTATTGTAGTAGTTAATTTACAATATACACAAAGATGGAATCATCACACTGTACATCTTATATAATGTGGAACAAATTATATAATATCAATAAAGCTGAGAGAAAAAAAAAGTGTACCAGTTCACACCCAAAAGGAGAGGATTACACAAAGTAGCAGGAGAGGTGATCATTAGCTGCCTATTACAGTCCTCAAAAAGATCACCATTCTCTCTGGTGGTTTTCATAAATCTAAGTGGATTAAATTCTGAATCTACTTTTTCTGAATTCCTTCATCCACTTGATGACATGTGGGCCAAATTTTTAGCTATTATGGAAGAAGATATCCCAGAATGTCTTTTGTTGGATGTCAGCACTCCACGAGTAGAATTAAGTCAAATAGTATTTGTAAATAATACTCTGTCAATTCAGATCCTGCAAGCAGCAAATGCCAAGGTAGAATTAGATGTGCCAAGGAATTAAAATAGTGGCAATGTCTGTATAGGATAAAGAAGAGAGGAAGCAAGTCTAGGTATGATGGGAACACAAGGTAGGGGTGAAGGCTATGCAAGTTCTGTAGCCTCAGTCAGTCTGACATGGAACACAGAGTAAAGACTACAAGAGCCAACTGCAAGGCAGGAATACCTAGGTCTAATACCTCTACCATGCACAGTCATTGGCTGTGAGCAGTCTGTAGAGAGGTTGACATCAGCTTGAGCATTCAAAGTGGATCTCAAGTGCAGCAGCTGGGGGCTGTTGGCTAACTGCCTCCTGGCAGCAAGATCTCATGAAAGGAGATCTAAGTAGTGTGCCCCCAGGGCCACCACACTTCTGAATGGTTTTCCAAAATGGTTGTTACCAGTTTAAACTCTCACTGGCAATGAATGAGAGCTCCAGGTACTCTACAACCTCAACAACGCTTGGCAAGGTCAGTATTTTTAGTTCCAACTGTTTGATGGCTCTGTGGAAGAGTCTTAGGGTTTTAAAATCGCTCATCCTTTGAAGGCTAACAAATTTAGTCTCCCATGTTTACCAAATACTTTAGTGTCCTGTTTTGTGAAATGCCTGCTCAAGTCTTTTACCCATCTTTTAAAAATAGGTTGTGTTTTTTATAAGTCTATAGAAAGTCTTTATATGTTTCGGTTGTGAATCAGATATGTGTGTGGCAGATAGTTTCTCTCACATTGTGGCTGACCTTATTGTCGAACAGTAAGATTTCTTTGAGTTCTCCCACATTCCACTGGCTCTCACTGTGGGGCATACATGGGCTCTTCTTCATGGCTCAGAGATCTTCCAAGTTTTTTCTCTAGAGAAGTTTCCAATCTCTGTTGTTATTGTATGTTGTAATCCCAGTGACACAAACTCAGCTCATCAGGTTAGACACTCAAACCCCATCAGGACTCTGTTCATGTTTCATCTCAATGTGTTGATTTTGTTCCCTCAGACTAGTTTTATGCATGCAAAGGTGGACCCTGTAGTCCCTTAGCTTGTAAAAAGTATTTTTTTTTCTTACACCAGAAAAGTTCTGCCCCTCACCCCTTAAATCCAATTTGAAGACTCCTGATGAAGAATTCCAACAGATTAACTAGCCTTAGTTCACCCATGGGTCCTGTAGTTAGAAAGAAAAATTACTAGACATGGTGGTCCCCACAGACCCACAGATTTTTTTTTTTTTTTTTTTTTTTTTGAGACTAGGTCTCGCTATTTTTGCCTGTGGAACCACAGGCTCTTGTTGCCCGGGGTACCACAGACTGAAGCAATCCTCAGCCTCGGCTTCACAAGTAGCTGGGATTACAGGCGCATGCCACCACGCCCAGCTATTTTTTTGGAACTAGGTCTTGCTATGGGCCCCAGGCGGGACTCGAACCACGATCCTTAGCCCCGGCTGCTTCATAGGCTGAAGCTTACAGGCACGAGCCACCATGCCCGGCCTAGACCTACAGATTTTAGATTGCAGTAAGGATAAACTGCTCAAAGAACTAGAAAGTACAGTTCCCAGAAGCAAAAGGGTGAGTGGGCAAGTGAAACAAGAGGTTAATTTATCCATTTATTCACAAATGTCTACTGGATATTTACTCTATTCCAGACATAATTTCAGGGAATAGGGCCACAGCAGAGATGATTGACCATCTGGGGAATAAGGGGGTAGCTGAGTGAGGCTGTCCTTTTGGGGGGCTCACAGAGAAAAGCCCTTGACACTATATGGAAGAAGCTCCTCTGTTCCTAGGCTGTCTGTCCATCAGCTTTTCTGCAGCTAATGTTTGTGGCTGGTGGGCACAACTCTGGGAAATCAGTTTGTGTCACCTCAACACAAGAAACACAAATGAGTGTAAGCTTCAAAAGTGATAATAACAGGAACACTTGGACATTACTGATGGGAATGTAAAATGGTGCAGGCCCTTGGAAAATAGTTTGGCTGTTCCTTGGAATGTTAAGCATAAATATCATATGACCAAGCAATTCCACTCCCAGATATTACTTATATCCAAACTAGTTGGAAACATGTGATTCACACAAAAACTTGCACAAGTATTCATAGCAACCTTATTCCTAATAGTCCAAAGTCTCATCAACTGATAAATGGATAAATAAAATGTTAAATATGCATTCAGTGGAATATTATTATTACACATAAAAAGAAATGAAATACTGATACATGCTATAATGTGAATGAACCTTGAAAACACTGTGCTAAGTGAAAGAAGATATAAAAAGCTCCATACCATATGATACATTTTAAATGAACTGTCCAGAATAGACATATTCTGAGAGAAAGAAAGTAATTAGTGGCTGCCAGGGGTTGGAGTGAGGGACACTGTGGAGTGACTGCTAATGAGAATGGATTTTTTTTTTGTTTGTTTTTTATTTTGGAGAAAATTTAATGTTCTGGAATTAGGTTGTGGTGATGGGAGCACACTCTATGAATATTCTAAAACTACTTTAAAGGGGTAAATTTTAAGGGGATGTACATTATATCTCAATAAAATTATTTTAAAAATGTGCTTGTGGAAGTTTCCACATTATAATTGTTGGCTTACTGTCTGTCTCTACCCACTGCAAATTCCATGAAGGCAGTGCGTGGTCTTTTATATTCCCAGCACTTGTTATAGTGTCTGGTACAGTAACTAGTGTTCTTGGTGAATGAATGAATGAATGAATGAATGAATGAATGAATGAATGAATGAATGATGAATGAATAAGACCAACTTAAATGCCACCTTACTCAGGAAAATCCCCTCTGTGCTCCCATATGATCTTCACCAACCCTCCCTTCATGAGCTGACAGAGTCAGATTGGCAGGGTTCTCTGCTCCAACTCCTCACCCCAGTTTCTGGGGCTTGTGTCCATTGCTGTGTCCCCCTGAGCCACTGCAGCTTCAGCTCTTCATCCCCTGTGCTATATTAAGGCCTTTCATGCCACTACCTGGACACAGGTCTTTCTTCTTGCCCAGCTTGACTACATCTTTACTCTTTTTCTTAGAATATCTTCTCTGGTATTCCTATAGCTTCTGTGTTGCCTCAATCCACCATGCCAGAACTAAGAATCCAAGAATGTTTCTGCAGCCTTGTTCATGACCCCAAGCTTGCTTTACAGAGTTAGAACACTCTACTTTGTATTTTCTGGCAAAATTGTGGAGAAAGACACAGTCTGGAGCAAGGCTAGAGCAGAACCCTTGAGATGTGGCAGCAACTGACCAGAAATCTTTCTATACTCCAATTTCTGAAAGCTCAGGACTCCCAGGCTCTTCGGGAAAACCCCACTCCAGTGAATGTCCTATTGAAAGGGGATGAGTGTGAATCACTTTTGCACCGAAGGGTTAACGAATTCTGCTATCCTCACATTGCCCGTCAGTTCAGAGTGAGCCAGCATATATATTAGATGACCAGCTGACCCTCCACATTGGCTTCCTGATATGTTTTATTTAATCTTTATAACACTTATACAAAGCAGCTATCATCCCCCATTTTCATGGCAGAAAAGTAAGCCTCAGAGGGTTAAGTAACCTGTTAATTACTATAGAGGTAGAACATCAATTAGTACTCAACCCTGTCTGATTCAAGCACTTCCCCTCTTTCCATCAGCCCATGGGGTTTCCCTGAGAAACAACGACTCAATTTGACATAAATGTTGTTATCAGATAGTTGCGAATATTCTTCACCAAGCCCCCCCTTCCATTCTGCTCTATCAGTGTAACCAAGTTACCATGTCTTTTGCTGTTCCAGCCTCACTGTGAAAACAGGTGTTTCCCTGTGGTCTGCAGTAGGTTGGACCCAGGGTTAAATCTTATAGTCAGTTTAGTTCCCTGTCCACACAGTCTCCCAGACACTACCCCAAGGGCAGCCTTAGTTCTTGTGATGTATTGTCACCGAGAACCTTTCTTCCCAAGATGCCCAGAAAGGCGCCTCGCCTCTAAGCTTTGTCCCAGAGCTCCCACAGAAACTCTGAAACTCAGGCCAGGCATAGTGGCTCGTGCCTGTAAGCTTCAGCCTCTGAAGCGGCCCAGATTAGGGATCGCGGTTCGAGTCCCACCTGGGACCCATAGCGAGACCTAGTTCCAAAAAAATAGCTGGGCGTGGTGGCGCGCGCCTGTAATCCCAGCTACCTGGGAAGCTGAGGCTGGGGATTACTTGAGTCTGTGGTACCCCGGGCAATGTGAGCCTGCGGTTCCAGGGGCAAAAATAGCGAGACCTAGTCTCAAAAAAAAAGAAAGAAAGAAAGAAAGGAAGGAAGGAAGGAAGGAAGGAAGGAAGGAAGGAAGGAAGGAAGGAAGGAAGGAAGGAAGGAAGGAAGGAAGGAAGGAAGGAAGG
>PVHY01004041.1:0-99087 GCA_004024945.1 Uropsilus gracilis | reverse complement strand
GGTGGGGGGAAGCCAAAGTAGGATCCTTTCACTGATCTTCTTAAAATAGTAACAGGGCGGTTGGGATGCTCAGCAGACAGAAGTCCTAGAAGGGTCAATCTCATTGGAAAAGACAGGGTCAACCAGGAGAGTCACTCAAGTGGTAACAATTTTTAATTCTTTCATCATCAACCCATTCTTGGGTGGTATTTTGGGAGGGGAGCAATTTATAGGTGTTTATCTCAAAAACCCTGGAATTTTTTTTTTCTGCTATAGGGGGAAGAAGATATACTCCTAGTAATATCCCTTTAAATTATCCTTTGTTTTTACTCCTTGAAACTATTTGCTGCTTTGAGTTAATGCAACTTGCAGCTAAACACTTGGGGGAATCCGTTTGTTTACAGGGGGAAAATGTGGGAAACCATTGCTATCTACTTTTCAATCATTGTCAATCATTGAGAGAATATCAGGCAAGTAAGTTTTTAGCATATATTTAGATGGTTGTTTAAGCAGTGCCATTTATTTTAAAGCAAAGTACTCTTAATTTTTGTAAAATTTCAACCTATGGTAAAACATCTTCCAATTAAATCTAGACTGCTTGATCCAGTACCAATAAAGCAAAGAGACTTTCAATTTTTTCACTAGTGAAGACTTTAGCTTCCCACCCCTAAGTCCTAGCAAGTGCCATGTCAACCACCCAAAGGAGTGAGAATGAATACTGGCACATAACATGGAACCTGGAATGAGGCATAATGGAATAAAGGTGTGTCTCCTGCCCTGAAAACAGGGCCACATGTAGAACATTATTCAGCAAAGGGGCTGGAAGAGATCAGGCAGGTCCAAAGATGTGGTGTGGCCCTCAGATGCTAAAGGAGGCCCTGAATCCTGGCTCTTGCGAGATTTCCGAGGGTACTGTCAGTGATCTGAAGTGCTCCTTTCCAAACCAAGTAGTGAGGTTCATGAATTTTTTTCCTTTTCACTTTAATCACAGCCATTGCCAATTTATTTTCACCACTTTTTGTATGTTTCTAAGGCAATTGGTATTATGCATTCAATGGGATGTTAACATCCTTACAAAAAGTGGGGAACCAAATCAAATATTTTGATAGACCTTTGGTTTTGAAGATCTTTGATAATGAAGAGAAATTAATTTACTTCTTTGGGCAAGTCATCTTACCCACTCTTAGAAATTAACTTATAGAAGAATTTCCAGAAATTACAGGAAAAGGGTTTCTTGACCCTTACTCTCTCAGAGATAGTATTAGCCTTCTTTCCTCCTAAACCCCTTTCTCTTCTAAACTTTCTAAAATTCCATTCATGTCCTTTATCTGATGATAGTCTACTGACTCTTCCTATTCAAACTCTTCTATAGTCTCTGGGAGTCTTTCCTAAATTTAGTGTTACATGCTTGGATTCAAGGGAAAATCCCATAAAATGGTTTGATGCTCCGTAAACCTATGTTGCTTGAATTCCCTTTAGTGAAAACTAAAGGGAATATAAAATAAGAATACAGAAAAAAAAAAAGGTGGGTAGGTGGGTACCAGTGGATAGTGGAAATTTTTGCATGGTTAGTTTAAAAAATTAACTCATGAATCTCAATTATCATTTCACCTAATACTGATTCTTTACTAGGTCTTGTCTTACCACCCTTTCCCCTAGTATTTGTTTTACAGTTTTTCCAGTAGGTGACACCTATTGATGCTCTCAAGAGAATATGAGTGCTTAATTAGAGTTCAGCAGTATAAAACAGAGAAGATTCATTAACTGATCAAATGAATTTGTATGAACTTTAACAACCTTCTAACCATCAACAGTAACAGCTTTGTCAGTTTGGTTCTAGGAATTGCAAAGATTACTTGCAGTTCTTTAGGAAATGTTAATATTCATTGTGTATATTGCCATTTTTATATATTTGATACTTTTCTATGTGTTGCTGTTCATAGACGGAGTGAGGGGAGGCAGGAGAAGAACTGCAAATTAAAATGCTTCCTGTTAAATTTTAGGCAATTATCTAAACCAAGTGAAAAGTAATTATTCATGTAGTGTATTCAGAAGAACTCACTGGTCAGATAGCCATTGCGTCTCCTAGTGCTCAGTCTCTGGAGGTAGGGAAAAACATTCTTGCAGGATCCTTGCTGGGAGATTCAGAGAAGATCCAGGGAAGAAAGGAGGAGTTTGCATGTGTGTATACACATGTAGCATGCACATCCAAGGGCAGGGGGTGGGGAGACAGAACTAGCACTTTGTGCGTGTGATATCTCTTTGTGGGGTCATCATCTAACGCTCTTTGTGATGCACATTCTAAATTAGGCAAAAGGGAGGCATCTTTCAAATGCAGATCATGTTTGCGTTAGAAGAGCAATGAGAACACTTGTCGGTTTCAGAACATTTATGTGCTAGAAGTACTGTTAGCAGAAGAGCAGTTTAGATAAATTCAAGACTTTTTTTGCTGATCACAAACATTAAGCTTCACACCTGAAGCCCTCAACCCCCTGCTGTGCTCTAATCCTAGCACCATTCACCCTTAGAGACTCCGAGTGCTGTGCCTCAGCTCTCAAACCTTTGATTGCCCTTACTTTGAATGCCACCACCTGCAAAAATGCCTTTTTATTCCCTTTGAGCCTCTTGAGAAGGAAGTAAAAATGATAATTCATGACAAACATTAATTAATTGTTTACAAGATGATCTTTTCTTTTTCCAACTTCTGTTCAGCAGACATGTCGAACTGCAAGATTCCACTCGCAATGCCAGAATTTGTCAAGAGGCCTGCATTGTTGTTTCTCACTGAGGCATAGGACCGACTGCAGGCCATTGTCTCTCCAGCTCAAGTGGGCCTGTCTGGTTCGTGTTGGAAGAATGGGGGTGACATGCGTGAGTTCCTGAGTATAAAAGAACTACCGGTTCTAGGAAAGAACAGGAGTTTAGCCACTAATGCAGAGTAAATAAACATTTTTCACCACCTCTTGCTCCATGTGATTTTTTTAAAGGTCAAGAGCTGCCATTACAGTATTTTAAAAGCTTCAAATTATGTTTAAAGAACATATCACTAAACTCACAGAAACCTTATCAGAATTTAGGAACCTACTGTGATTGTTTGGTCCTTGAGTTTATCATCACTGGAAGGTGGATTGTAAAAGGAATGCAGATGCCTGTTGTTTCGGATAGCTTACAGTTTGCTCAAAGTGAACATTGTGCAAGTTCTTCCAAATTTTCTTCAAAATATGACTAGCGTGAAGGCACTTCCATTTCGAAATCTTATACAGTCCACATTGGTAGGTCACACATTCCGCAGAGACAAGAATGAGGCTCTGGGAGCCTTTCCTGTCAAACATGGTCCAAATGCAAAGAAGGAGCCATGCTCCTGAGAAACCTCCAAATGTGTGTGAAAGAAAGAAAAGGCAGAGGAGATTTCTTTTTTAAATTAAGGAATAAAAAGCTTACTTCAAGAAAGTGTAGAGCAACAGCAGAAAGACTTCCTCAGCAACTGAGGTTTTCAGATTTCAAATTAGGAGCCCTTAGATCACGACTGCTAGGCTAAAAATCAATTCTATATTTTCTGAGTTAATACTAAGGATTGCACTTAACAGACATGGAGACTAATAAGGTATGCAGAAGGAGTAAAAGCAGCACACACACACACACAAATTCAGGCCTTAGTTTTGGCCATGATCCAGCACAATGATGTTTCAACCAGATTTGAAAAAAAAAATCAATAACATCTGTGGTATAATGGTTAATTAAAGCAGCTCTTCAGCAGAGCTCAGGAGGAGAGGCTCGGCCTGAAATTCAGACAGCTGAAGCTTGATTATCAGGAAAGAATGCTTTTTTAGCTATGAGTGGATAGGCCAAAAGCTGCAATGTGCCGAAATGGGGAGAAAAATTGCTTTTATTTTAACTTTCTTTAAGTAATCAATACATGCTTTTCACCTGTATTAGGACACTGCTCAGCTCCAAAGCCTATTACTCCACTTCAGCATAAATTCTAGCTATAGTCTTTTGAACTTTAGTTTTAAAATGGAGCCCCCATCCTCTGTAAAGAAAAAGAAAGGAATATGCAGGTGTGGGTGCATGTCCTTGAGACCAGTCACAGCAGAGGTTTGAGGATGGTCCAAATGGTTTAATCCATAAGCTGTGAGCAAAGCTGACCTAACCTTGGGGTGTACAGAGGTTACAGTCAAGGTGTTAGGCTGCACATTGAAGCTGCTAATATTTCTCTCAAGTAACGATGAAGAACAAGGTCAGTTCCCCATCCCTCCTTTCTGTCTTCCTATCTTTTTAATTTGTACTAGGGATATTTTTTAACCTTCTTAAGGACAAAGGTCAAAGAATCAATAATGATGTCTCCTGACCTTAGATGACAAGATAGTAGGTGACTTTACTAAAGAAAAAGCAACTGGCAGCACCCCATCTATTTTCTTGGCATCTTGATTTGGCTTCTATTTTTGGTATTACTCCTGGGCCATGCAATCTGCATCTTCATGATGTTATTGTTAAAATCTGAGAAGCTTTTGCAAAACTGTATTCCCCTCTCCAGATTACACAAGTCCTCACAAGAATACCTCACAAAAAATAATATGATTAGTCAACCAGTCATCCGTTTGTTTTCGTTTTTTTCATTCAACAAGTTTTTTTCAGTGCCAAGGAGGTGCTCATCTGGGTGTGGTCACAAAGATAGAAATGGTTTTTGCCCTTGGAAGCCTGTTGCTGCTTGAGAATGTGTCTGTGAACAAACAATTGCAAACACAGTGGAAAGGGGCTGGAATAGAATTGTATACAAATGTTATGGATTTTGAAATTCTTTTGTCAACTGTTCTCAGAAAGGGACAGAGGGGCTGTTCTGATGCTTCAAGGAAAAGTAACACCACCTTGAAGTTCGAGTCAGAACAAAAAAAAAAAAAGGAGAAATGACATACTGGCTTTGCCCACTCCCTCCTCTTATACCAGCTGTTCTTTGAGAACATTACAAGATATGATGTCCAAGAGAGACATTCAAAGAGCAAAAAATGTGCAGCTCGTCATAACACTAAAATGGAACATAAAAGACACACCTGCCCTCCTTTGTAGCAGGTGGGACATTGCTCAGGGATGAGCAATTCAAAGTGATGGTGAAAAATGGCAAAAAGGATGGTGACAAGATAACTATTTTAAAATAACCCCCTGAGACCACATGTAAACAGATTAGACTGGTCCCTATAGAGACCTAGGAAAAAATAGACTTGTTTCTACTCTCATTTTGTCACAGTCTACACTTAAGATCCACAAACCTTTCCCCCCAGAGACATACACTATCAGATTCCTGGTCATTTCTTTGACCAGCAAATTCTTCTTTGAATTTGGTTTCTAGTCCTACTTTTTGCATTTTCATTTTGTAAGGCAGCAAGAAGAAAATAAGCAGGTAATCCTGAATTAGGAGCTATCATGGAAAGCTCAACTATTCAGCGTCCACATCTTCTGGATGAATTCATGGGGTAAAAAACATATAGATGGCCTGAAGATCCTTTATTTCTTGGTTTATGATATTGAGCAGAACTTGACTAAACACCCAAGTGGACGTTTAGTTCAAGAAGGGTTCCCTGTTGCCAGCTAGTGAGGTGAAAAGTTTTCAGTTCTAACTCACCAGGAGAATGTGGACTTTTCTCTCTCTTATTCTGGCTCAAAATTCCAAGTGTCTCTAGTGACATTCCTAAGATGCCTGTAACTGTACTTTAAAAGTGAATATATGAGCTGGGGGAGTCAATCCAGTCACCTCTAACTTGACTAGGAACAGCGTGGTGTAGAGCATGGTGTTCTATTTACGAAACTTCACAATCTATCTTATTTCTATTCTCAAAAACCTTATTTAATCACGTTGTCCTGAAATTTGCAAGTTGTGTTGAAAGTGAACTGTAACTAATGATAATGTATGTCATGAATTTAGTTTTTTTTAAAAAAAATAAGGTCCAAGGAAGGTCACTCTAATATTTTCAGAATTCTCACTTGTTTAGACCTCAATATATTTCCCTAGAAGGGGGGGAGGAGATATGGTATTAGCTAGCCAGCAGGGGCCTATTTATAACCCCTGCCCCAGTCAGTGAGAGCTATGGGAGGGTTTTGCACAAGGGACTCATTCACGAGGTGATTGATATGGGAGGAGGTGAAAACTATCACTCAAATGATGAGAGGTAGGGAGTAACACAAATCCTGTCTTAAAATGATAATGTGGAAACTCTACAGCTTGGCTCCAACAGTTTGTTAATACCTTCTTTCTATTCACTATATACAGTGGGATAGATGCTAGAAAAGATGCAGAATGCTGTTACTGATCTTTTGATCCAACATGTCTATGTCCTGGTAATTTCTCCTAAAAGTACCTGCATCTTTTTATTTATAAATTTATTTATAATTTATTCACAATTAATAAGACTGGAGGTTGAAAAAGAAAAAAATTACTCAGTTGAATTTTATTCTTTAATACTTAAGATTCTGATCCTAAAAAAGAAGGAAAATAAATTCTAGGATTCAACCGATTATCTCTGTCAAAAATAATACATAGCAATACAGAGCTCAGCATTCAGTTGATATAAAAACTCAACTAAATCACAATGATATAATGAAGCAAGTACTAATCCATTTTATGTAGTTATTGGCATCTTTTTATTTACATGCATTGGTGTGACTTACTCTTCTAAACAGTTTTTCTTATTTCTTCCTACCTTCTGCTTCCCCCAGGAATTGCCATCTCCAGGCACAATGAAAAGGAGCTTTATCTGCTCTCCCTGAGGACAGCCCCCATTGGTTTGTGGGAGTTTATTATATAAGTGTATATATCACAAGTCACAAAGCAGCTTGAGACTAGGGAATAGGTCTTGGTTATCTCTACAAAGAGTGCTTGCCTTGGGAGGAGTTCAATAATGCTCTGGGAGGATGATTTCCTATGTCTGAAACAGTGTTTTTTTAAAGATTGTCCAGGTCCTGTAAGCTTTTTGGTGCTGAAGAAGAATATCCACTTCTGATCTTTTCTGCCAAACAAACTGACTTTTCCCAAAGCTCTTGTCTCATATTGACAAACAGCATCCAACTTTGGGCATATTATTTAACCTCTCCACCTTGCATTCTCATAGTATTCCTATCTTTACATTTTAAGCATGCCAAAATTGGAAATGATAATATGAATAAAGAGTAATATTGTGGAAGTATTAATTTTATGCCTTTCTAAAGACTATAAATTATGACTTTATTGTAGGATTTCTTTCTCATTTGGCAAGGAAAAAGTGGTACATATAATTCCAATATATTTTCATAGTAAAAATAAAACACACACTCCAATGAAGGTAGAAAACATCCTTTGAAATTATAGAAAGTATCAAATAAACATAAAGGGTTGCATTATATTTGTTATACTAAATGTCTCTTCAGAGAAGGTAAAAGAAATCACTTCTATTATTATAGTTACAGAGGAAATGTATATGTCCATGAAACCACTGGGGAAAATGTCAAACAGAATAAAGGGGCAGTAGAAAAGGGTTTAAATTGTAGGGAGAGGTAGCACATAAACACTGAGGGAGAATTTTATTTGAAAAAAAATCAAGCAGCAAGTATAATAGAGTATAATTCATTCATTCAATGTGGAGGAAATACTAAGAAAACAGTAAGAATGAGTATTAAGCTAAACAAACTGAATAATATAGCAAAGATGATACTGACACAACCCAAAATTTTGTTGCTTGAATATTCAAAGACTGCAGGTCATTTAAACCCTGTCACTAAATTCAGTTCATTTCTAAGTCAAATTCATTTAATTTTTAATTTCTGGGTTCATTTCACTTAGGAGAATAGACTCATAACCATTTAGCTAACAACATCATCATCTAAGTGCATTATAGAGAATTTCAACCTTTTATCGGGGTTTTCTTTCTTTTTTCTTTTTAAGTTTTAATCATTGTGCACTAAACACAGCATTAGGAGAGATAATAGCACTTTTCATCGTAAAAAGTCGTAAAAGTGCCTCACGCTTTTCATCGTAAAAAGTCTTTCCTGCACATTAACAAAATAACTTAGGTAACAGCAAGACAAGTACTATACTATATAAAATAATTCCCATTTTACAGATAGAAGAATCAGACAAACTACTTCATGAAGAGAATATTCATATTTAAGAAAGTTGGGGGTTGAAGTAATGATGCCACAACAAAATGAAAGAAAGTTTTCAACTCCCAAAATGTGCTCTGAATGGTGTGCCTTTTATTTTTTATTTATGAAGTGGTGTGGCTTTTATTTCTATTTTAGCATTAGTCTAAATAGTGAAACCACACTCAATAGGAATGACAAGTGTCTGATCTAGAACAAGTCTATGGACAATAATTGAAACTGACAATTCATTGTTGGCGTTCTGAAGGACTTTTTTTACTAACCAAAAGATTGAAGGAACTGTAATAAGAAAAGTAATGACCCTTTTACAATGACTCAAGAAAGACTACAGACCTCTCTCATCTACAGTCAAAATTTCTGATTGTCTTATATAATTGCTAGTCACAATCTCCTTCTCCCTTGTCCCCCAAAAGACTTGCTTTCTAAATGTGTCTATGAGACTTCCTTCTCCTTTCCTGTTCCTTGCATGTGAAAACAAGGTGTCCACCACCTTATGATCATGAGGGATCAGGGATGTAGACAAAAAACAGCACCCTAATGAAGGCATAGCAGACAAATAAAAAGTAACACTTGAGTCACCAACCTATCCTGAAATTGCCTATCTCTAGACATAAAAAATAAATGCTGCATGGTTTATTCAGTTATTAGTTAGATTTTCTGTTACTTACAGCTAAAAGCATTACTAACTGAAATACCACACAGAAAATGGTTGTATTATACATGCTCTCATCATGGCTGGCTTCCCTGTGCTTGGGACAAAGACATAATTGGGAGATTCTCCACTACTATGTAGATGCTGCAATAAATCATTTTTATGTCTCTGATGACAAAAGTAATTAATGTAAATTGTAGAAAATATATAAAGTCTAGCAATACAAAAGGAAAGATGAAATGACCCCATGGAGATAACAACCATTAATATTTTACTATAGATTCTTTTTTCAAAGAAGCCTATATTTCTAGCTTGCCTTTATGAAATTACAGACATAAAAGCCAGGCACAAATATGTATACATTCATTATTTCACAAAATGGAATCATTATAATCTATACAACTATATTTTTTCTTTTATTATCATTTACCATATTTCCATGCCAATAAACATCTATGTGCGTGGGTGTACATTTCAATGTAGAATTTCACTGTATGGTGATCCCAATATTTATTTTATCATTTAAGAATTTTAGATATTAAAATAGTATTTGGTATTTTATTGTATTTATGTGTTTATTTACATTGGGACAAACCATAAATAATGTTAGTCTTGCTATGCATAAGTACTCATCTATTCTTTTAAATTTTAAACAAATTTGGAATAATGCTGTACATGCAGATTTGGTACTCTTTTCACCTTCTAAATACATAATCAATACTTCCTATCTATTTTATTTTATTTTTGAATCTAGGTCTCGCTATTTTTGCCTGTAGAACCACAGGCTCACATTGCCCAGGGTACTACAGACTCAAGCAATCCCCAGCCTCAGCTTCCCAGGTAGCTGGGATTACAGGCACATGCCATCACGCCCAGCTATATTTTGGAACTAGGACTCCCTACATGCCACCGGCGGAACTTGAACTGCGATCCCTGGCCCCAGCCGCAGCTTCCTAGGCTGCTGCTTACAGGCATGCGTCACCATGCCTGGCCTTCCCATGTATTTTAGTATTTATCCACTACATTACTTTAATGGCTATGTGGTATTTCACTCTTTAGAAACATTAGAATACATTTAATTAGTTACTACTATTAGTCATGTGAACTATTTTCAAAATTTCACTGTTACAGTTCCAGCCTAAAAGAATTTTTTTGCATTTTCCCAAGATGATTTCTTAAGGTACATTTCTAAAAGTATAAATATTGGGGCCAAAAAGAGTACTTACATTTTTAAGGGTTTTAGTGTGCCCTTCTAAATGGTCTTCTAAATGCACTATACTCTGTATTCCTGCTAACATTACAAGGTGGTATTTGTGTTCTTGAAACTGGCCTATATTTGGGGAAAGTCAAAATATTGATTCAATACTTCCCCAAGTATTCACATTCTGAAAGCGTCTTTCCAAGAAACCAATATGAAACAAAGTGAGAGTATCAAAAAGGATAAAAAGTCCTGCGCAAGGTCATGGCAGGGTTCTCCCCACACATATGCTGGGACCAGGCTGGGGCAAGCAGGGAAAGTGGGAGTAACAGAGCTGGCTGCATAAACCGGGTATTTGTGGGTTTCACGGTTTGAAGTGTCAACAAAGTGTTGCAGATTAGTAAGTGTTTCCTTTAAGTGTATCATGGCTAAAACAGAGCCACTACTGGAAAGAAGGATGATACCCAAAACACCTTCTCCAACCTCTACCCCTCAAATAAAGAAAGATGGGACTTCCTAGAAAGGAAAGAGAGAGAGAGAGAGAGAGAGAGAGAGAGAGAGAGAGAGAGAGAGAGAGAGAGAGAGAGAGAGAGAAGCCTTGAATGTTGCTCTTCAAAGTACACAGCAAAATTAGGCAGAGAGGAAACAAAGTTATGGTCCAAGTAGAATTTGCTCTGCACAGATCACTCATCTTTCATACATGAAGCTGTTAAAAACCTTAGAAGAAAAACTAGTGTGGAGTTGCTTTACTTGTGATACATCCCAAGTGATAGGAACATGCAATACACATTATATTTTGTATATTATTGTATTATATGTGGTTAGAATCCTCTTTATCAGTGAGAAAACCCAGTATAAACCTTGTCAATGATCTGTTACTGAAGAATTGAACAGATTTTTAAAGAACTAATAAAATTCTAACTTTAAAAAAAGCATTTTGAGGGATCCAGCTAGACATATTATCTAGACCAAAAGCAGGAGACCAGGAGCTTCATAGTGCTGGGACCACTGGAGGAATTGGACTTGGATTTCTTAGCGACATAGTCCACAAATCTTTAAAGTCAGATCCATTCAGATGCTTAGGTTTAACCTTCAAGTACTGAGTGCATGCTGTTGAACTCTCCTCTAGTTGGAAGAGGTCCCTCTTTACCAGAAAACTGTATTTCTATCCAGAAAATTAAGCATGGTGCCCTTGTGCTAATAATACTTTTAGGATCCCACAAAAATATCCATTTTAATTTCTTTTTAAATCAGAAAAAAGAATGTAGCAATAATAAAACAGACTGATTTATATTTTATTTATACCAATGCATTCATAACATTTAAATTTTTTTTGAGTTTTGTTTATATTGATGAAAGATGCCCACAGAGTAAAAGCATGCAAGGTCGATGACAGTCATAAAATATGATCACATGCACCCCTTAGCTAGAGAAACAAGCTGCCTAGTCAGCTGGGCAAAAGTTGTAGTTTCTCAGGTTCAACCTGTTCCCAATCTCAGCAGTTTTCTTCTGTTTAACTGAAGTCCCTGATTGACAGCTGCAGTTCTGCCGTATTTCTTTTTTCTTTTCTTTCTTTCTTTTTTTTTTTTTTTTTTTTAGATTAGGTCTCACTATTTTTACTATTTTTGCCCGTGGAACCGCAGGCTCTCATTGCCCGGGGTACCCCAGACTCAAGCAATCCCCAGCCTCAGCTTCCCAGGTAGCTGGGATTACAGGCACGCGCCACCACGCCCAGCTATTTTTTTGGAACTAGGTCTCGTTATGGGCCTCAGGCGGGACTCGAACCGCGATCTCTAGCCCTGGCCGCTTCATAGGCTGAAGCTTACAGGCACGAGCCACCATGCCCAGCCCTATTGCTTTTTCTAAGACCAATCTCTCTTCCAGTCATAGGGAGGGCTGGGATCTGGGAAAGAGGATGTTGATGAAAGAAGAAACCAAGGATAGATATCTATATATCTATATATCTATATAGATTATAGATATATAGATATCAGAGTGCCATGTGTATATCTATATCTATATCTATATATAGATATATATAGATATAGATATAGATATACACAAATTTTATATATATATATATATATATATATATATATATACAGCTCTCCACTTCCCTGTGAAGTAATTTAACACTCTAATTCCATGTCAAATTATTTCAAGAGGAAGTAGTGCTGCCCTATTTTATATTTTACTGCTACCAAGAACAGATTATTGTATTTTGGTACTCTGCACAAAATTTTATACAGTGGTGCTTGATAAATTTTAGGTGGTTGGGTAACTGTTCTGGATGGATGGATGGATGGATGGATGGATGGATGGATGGATGGATGGATGGATGGATGGATGGATGGATGGATGGACAAATGAGAATGCTAAGAATCAGAAACCATCTTTAGACATCTGAACTCTTAAAGACCTAAGACAGGGTCAGCAATTTTTTCCTGATACACAGAGTAACTATTTTAGGCTTAGTGGGATATATAGTCTTTGTTGTAGCTATACAACTCTGCTGTTGTAGCAAAAGAAAAAAAAAACTAGAGAGAATATGTAGATGAACAGATATGTCTGTGTTCCAGTGAAACTTTATATGCAAAGAAATTTGAATTTCATATAATTTTTATGTCATGGAATATTATTATTCTTTTGATTTTTTTCAATCACTCAAAGGTAGAAGAAACAGTCTTAGGTAATTGAATATAAAAAAATAAATGATGTATAATTTGCTGACCTCTGATCTGATTTATGAAATTTGGTTCACCATGAAAAACTTGCTCCAAACTAAATGATCATGGTTGCTACTGAGGAAAAAAAATCACGGGAGCTGCCCTGGCCATTACTCTATTAAGGCTTGGGCATGTCAACCAGCCTTCCACACTGTCTACACTACTGAAGTGAATGTTAAACTCTCTTCCTCCCAAAGATAAAATGTGCTTTGTTCCTCATTTACAAAGATGCCTGACCTTTTCACAAAGTTCTTAGCCATTGCCATTCCAAGAATCTTGACCCATCAGGCCCAGTAGATTTGATGTCCTCCCAAGATTTCAAACTCAACATATTTAAAATGAAGTCATTCCTTTTCTTTACTATAAGTTTCTCATATTTCCCAAGTTATTGGAATTCAATAGTTTAGAAAACTTTGAGTCTTCTTCCCCCAGATACAAATTTACAAGTTATAAATTTGACTATGAGAGGACAAAGGCAAGATCTGGAAAAAAAGAGAACAGTTCTGGTTTAAGGACCAAGTCTGCCATGAATTGAACAGATGATCTCTAAGTTTTCTCTGAGTTGAGGCTTTCTTAAAGATGTTTTAGGAATTCAGAGAAAGGATGTGTCCTTGTGAACTAAGAATATTCAAGAAACATGACACATATATGCTTGGATCTTGAAGAAACCAATAGCATCTAGGCAGATAGTTACTGAGTGGAATGTGTGTATGGATGATTCACCTTCTAATTACTTGGTATCTTGCTCGTCTTCTTTTGTGCCTTTTACCAAGAACTCATCTCCCTATATCTTGACATTGTATTCTAAGCAGGAAGGCACTTTATAAATGAAACCATACCTTTTAGCACCAATTATTATATGCTATAGTTTAAGAATATATCATCTTTGTGGAAAAGGGACATACAGTTCTCTTGATACTGTAGTCTGTCTGAATGAAGTTGAACGAGCTGGCAGCAAAAAGAGGTAATTTAGCCAGAATTCCTGTGCTCTGTACTTGAGCTATAAACAGGGTCTTTATAAGGGCCTTGTGCACTTTTAAACTTTAATAACTCGGGTTGTGCGTGTTAGAGAAACAATCTGTAAACGGCACTCAAAAGTAAATGTATTAAAGTTTAGGACAACTACATTACACAATTGCACACAATATATACTCATTTCAGATCCTGTGACAAATGAAATATGACCAGCAGAATTGAAGTTCATGACAGCTCTAAGAAGAAAATTGAATTTGCCTTTAAATTCCATTTACAGTTTACTATCATGTCTACCTCGTATGCTTTTGAAGTTAAAAGTTTAATAATGGCACAGAGACTTTATAAAGATCCTGTCCTTGAAATCAATGATAAGTATAGACAGAGAGAATATCACATCATCTCTTAGCAAAGATAATATACCTGCTTACTTTGGTTGCTTTTAAAACACCTTCAGAAATGAAAAGTACAGCAAGTCTCCGCAGTTAGCACAGCTCAGCAAACAAGAATAAAACAAAATTCTGTAACAGGAATCTAAACGTTCGGCTTTGCCATTCACTCTTGGCTGAGTATTTTTAGAATAATAAAGTGATTACTTTAGTGTTTTTTTTTAATCCTATGCTAAAAATGGGCTGCCAGTTCTAATAAAATTGGGGTTTTTGTTTTTGTTTTTGTTTTTTAAACTGTGTGTGTGCGTGTGTGCATGTGTGTTTCTGTTTACAAGGAAAAGTATTACTCTCTATGTTTTCCTGGTTAAAATTCTATTACAATTATTCCATAACGAGGAGAAAACATTAAGAAAAAGCACAGAACAAATGGAGTATTACTATTTTCCACTTTATTCCAAAACTGGAGACTGCAAAACCAAAGCCCACAAGCCTATCAAAAAAAGAAAAAGAAAAATTATGGGCATTGCATTTGAGAGGAAAAACAAGAATGAGGTTTCTCTGAAGTTCTTGCTGAATACATACTGCCAAGAGCCAGGACAGAGTTACACAATTTGCAGATTGCTTTGGCTGGCCTCCGTGTGCCTTGCAAGTGATTCGTTTCCTGTATTTGGTCAAGATAGAGGAACACTGGGTGCACACATATTGGATGGGTTTTTTGACAGGAATAGTTTAGTAGATAAGAAGGTAAGAATTCCATGATAGGGATACAGAACACTTTTAACACTTAGGGCCAAGGCCAGTTGGAGAATATGCTATAATTCAAAAGTGTCTATATTCCTGATGTCCCTTTTGGGGAAACTTTTCTCCTTCTCATTGCTTTTCTGCATTCCTGAAGGGACACCGGTGTTCTGCAGATTCACAACCTTCTTTATAGGGGAGTCTGATAAACATCTTCACTCCAATTGAAGTTGTTATTAACTTCACAAGCAGAATTGCATTTTGACAGAAGCCAAGTTCAAGAAATAAATATCTAATTGAACAACTTTAGGCAACCCTAGAGTTGGAGAAGTTTTTATAGGAAGTGACTGGAAAGAGGCAGGTGGTTTCCAAGACCTTGAAACTCAAGAGGGAGCAGTTCCCCTCCTGGCCATTTTAACCTCAGTGGTCTGGTCTGCATGTAGGGTCTTAGAAATAGCCATGAAATGCATATTTGGGGTGATCGGATGGGGTTAATATTTAGAAAAACAGAGATGACAGTGCTCCTCAGGATTTTTTTCTTGTCAGTATTTTGATAAGACTGTGGAAACCTAAAAAGTTGGAGAAGCAGCTAAAGCTCCAATCAGTGTTGATGGAAAGGACAGGCTGTGGATTTGACCTCTGAGTTCAGGACTAGCATGTGAAGGACCCTTGGCTCAGTAAAGACAACATTTACCACACTTGATAGAACTTAGTCAAACACAAAGTGTTCTTTATTAGACTGTGTTTTTGCAACTCTGAAGACATGAAATGGAAAAAGTCATCTATGTTGGTCCTGGCTTAAAAAGATTTTGTTGAAGGTTTCCTAAGCTTTAGTGGAGAATCTGTTTTTAAAGCAAAGGTTTGGGATTACTGAAATGTGTTGTTGCCCCCATCCCACTGGTTTCTCAGTAGGAGCATTGCAAAAATATTACGCTTTTTTTAAATTGTCATTTGATTTGTGGTCAGTAATTATACTTACTTACACTAAACTCTTGCTTGATCTGTCTTAGATGCAATTGCCCCTTCTATATGAACAGGACAGGGAACCCAAGTATCTCAGAATAAAAAAGTCGTGGGGAGTGAGGAAGGAGGCTGGATCATACATAAGGGGATCAATAACTATGCAAATATAACTGAGGTTATGTGAAAATAATAAAAATAAATTTTATTTTTAAAAAAGAATAAAAAATGTCCTAGTTTAAATGAGCATCAATTAAAAAGTCAAAAGCCAAAGCTTTCCCTTCAAGTTCTTCACTATCATTTTGTGGAAAGAGAACAGATAACATTAAGCTAGAGGCATGTGATCCTACCTTCCATGGGACATGCTTTCAGATTACTCAACCTATTACTTATAGCATTCAGAAAGCCTTATAGTTTTAAATGAAGTCCAGGAAATATGGTTTCATTATGGTTTTTATTTGTATTTCTCTTTTACTTAGTAATGAACACTTTTTTCATATTGCATTTCAGTGCAAATGTTGATCATTTGCATTTCTTCTTTGGAGAAGTGTCTTTTTAGTTCTGCCCATTTTTTGATTGGGTTGATGACTTTCTTTTTGCTGTGTAAGCTCTTTGAAGAGCTGTGATATCAGTCCTCTTTCTGTTCTTTGAAGTACAAATACTTTCTTACATTCAGTAGGATGTCTCTTTGATTATTAACTCTTTTGCTGTCCAGAAGCATTTAGTTAATGTAATCCCAGCTGCTTATCTTTTCTGAAGGCAATACTTCCCTGCTCATCTTTCTCTTTATCCCTGGTTTTCCTGTGGGACATTCAGTTGACATCAACCCATCCTCCAGATAAAGTACAGAAAGTATTGAGGAAGAAGTCACATTTTTATTTTAGCACCAAGCCAGAAAAACACTTAAATCCATACTGCACATCCCTTAAAGAAATGTTTTGCAAATACAAGGCTTTGAGTTCTTGGAGCAAATGCAGCACCAACAAGGACTGGTCACACATGGAGGAAGAAAGCAGAGCAAGCACGCAGATGTCCTTGAACTAACTTGTTGACTTCAGTTCTGTAATGTCTGCAAAAGTTATCTCTACCCCTGACATGTCTCAGACTGTCTCTATTAAGTCATGTGTGTTGAATTGCTCTGCTCACTTTAAAATATTTTACTCCACCATACCTGTAACACAGCTAAGATGTAAATAACATCTCTAATTTGGTGCTTAGCATGACTTCCCGCTTGCATAGTTGACCAGGCTGTGGTTGTGTTGGCATAGGAAGCGTTAGATTAGCATTTTTATTTTCATGGAGTGGTATAGTGAGTTTGGAATAGATAAGGAAAACTCAGGAAGATTTCTGTAACACTGACAGTTTCATATTTAGAACTGACCTCGAGGCTACACTAAAACCCACATGTGCCTTATTAACCCTCAAAAACACTACTCCATTTGGTCTTCTAGCCTGGGCAATGATCCTTGGGGCATGGGAAATCTTAGATGTTCATTTCATCAGCTTGTAGTTCCGTCAGAGAGTGTTCTTTGTGCTCTAAGTTAAACTCTGTCTCTGAAGCTATTTTAAAAAATGAGAAGTGATAAAATATATTTTTCTGGTGTCTTTCATAGCTACAGTAGAAAGTTAAGAAAATAATAATTACCCATTATCACAACATTCCAATATAAACATTGTGCTTTTCTCTATTTTATTGCTTTTTTCACATTTTCTAAACATATTACATATATAATACTCAAACCTTTTTTTAAAAAGTTTGAAAAATATCTGTAGCAATTTCTTTGATATGTTTTTTCCAAAAATACATTATTATAAAACCTATAGAAAAAGTCAAAGAAATTTATGATGAACAGCTATATACACACCACTGAGTTTCTACCATTATACTTTTCTGTCTGCTTTATTACACATTTACTCATCTCTCCATCTCTTTTAGCCTCTTGAAGTATTCCAAACTTTGTAGACATTAAATACTTCAACACTCATATTCTTAAGTAGAGTCCAGTATTAGTTGACATTTTTAAGTTAAAAATTATATACATTGAAACTCCCAAATCTTGTGTGTATGTCCTGTTTTGACATATGGAATACCTTTGTAATTCAAACTCCTCTCCATGTTCAGAAATTTCCTTTTTGTTCCTTTCAATCAATTCCTGCCTGTACCACAACCACCACCAAGATTGGTTTTACCTCATCTTGAATTTCTTATCATTGAGATCATGCAACATGTGTTCTTCTGATTAAAACTTATCTCTTTCAGCATGTTTTTGAAACTTACCATCTGGTTGTTTGTATATACACACAAGTAGTTGTTACTTTTGCTTTTAACTGCTAGTTACTAGTTCATTATAGAAACAACAATTTATTCATTTTTCTATTGATGGACAGTAAGGCTGAATCTAGTTTTTGAGCATTAGAAATAAAGCTGCTGTAAACATCCCTATTCAAATCATTTTTTGAATTAAGTTTTCATTTATCTGGAGTGAATGTCTGGATCCAGGGCAGGTATGTCTTTAGTTTTTAAGAAAAAAAAAAACAAAACCACAACAACTGCTTAAACTGGATATACCATTTTATACTTCCAGTAGCAATATAAGAGAGCATCAACTATTCTATACTTGGTCCACATTTCACCTTGTCAGCTTCTTAATTATAGACATATTGGTGAGTATATAGTAGTATTTCCTGATGATCTTAATTTGCATTTCTCTGATTCTTAATGATGATGAGTTGTTTTCAAATGCTTATTGGCCATTATATATTTCTTTCTGTGAATTGTCTTCTAAAATCTTTTTGCATTTGAAATTGGACTGTTTGTCTTTTGTTATTTAAAAAACACATATGTGAGAAACTCTGATTTTAGAAAATAAAACTTCCCACCAGGCTCTGACCTGCACTAGGCAAGTCTATCAAGACATGCAGGTTATGCCTTAATTTCCACTAAGGTGCTCAGCCTCTGCACTGCTCAGTTTCTGTGATAAGGAAATATTTAAATAGCTTTAAAATAGCCCTGTTTTGTTTGCATTTACATTGTTATATTTACATATATTTACATACAAATCTTTCTCTTAATTTCACTAGCACTAATTTTCTACTTTTTAAAGAACACAGTTAGACAGTTTTTAAAAGAAAACAAATATTTACATTAGAAAATTTAGAAAATATAAATCACTCAGTCTTAAATACCAGTAAAATCATTTTAGTGATTTATCAATCATTCCTTCAGCTTTGGTGATTCAGAATATTTTTTTTACATAACCACAGCTTTATTAATTCTTCTACTTTTCATATGAGTGAATCAGGGTGAAGGCTACATATTCTAAGTATTGTAAGTAGCCAGAAGAATTGAGAATCAGCAAATGTTCAACTAACCATTCTTTCAGGGGAAATCTGACAAATTCCCAGATTGTCTCTCTAGGACAATTGCTTAAGCCAAAGGGGCTAATAATTACATTGAAACCAGTCTGTATGGTCTTGTAAAAGAGTATCTGGTTTGCCATTAGAATTATAATTGCATTGGTCTCTTGCTTCTAGGTGCTGGAGCACAAGACAGACCTTTTTCCATTACTTATTTAAACCTACCTGTGACTCTTCCTTTGCAGTGATGGGCCTGTGTCTTCCAAGTGAGTTAAGAGGGGACTCTCCAGCTGTCATCACTGGAATTACCATTTCAATTTAATTACAGGTTGTCTTCCATGGACTGGATGTTTCTAATGTGATTTTGTCTGTCATTTCTCCTGAAAGTTTGTGATCACTTGCTAGTCCTTAGACTATTAATGGTCTCTTTCTTGATTCTGATTCCAATTAAGTTGCAAAATAGCCATTAAGAACTATGGAAATGTAATTGCTCCACCAACTGGTCAGCCATAATATTTTATTACAGCAAAGAGAGAGAGAGAGAGAGAGAGAGAGGGGGGAAGGAAGGAAGGAAGGAAGGAAGGAAGGAAGGAAGGAAGGAAGGAAGGAAGGAAGGAAGGAAGGAAGGAAGGAAGGAATATAGTTTACCTGGGGGGAAGATTTATAAAAAAAAGTAATGCACCTAAAAACTTGGTTTTTAAAACAAGTCAATCTTTCAAACTCATAATTGTGAAATCAATTGCCTTTTTTCCCTCACGCTGATGAATACATTTTTTAAAACCTTATTTTTTTGAACTATATTCTGGTGACCTAGCCAGGGCAAACTGTGAAGAAAAAATTTTAAAGGCATCCAGATTGAGAATGAAAAATTAAAACTATCCCTATTCACAATTGACATGATCTGGTATATAAAAAAATTCTTAAAAACCTATGAAACAGCTATTGAAGCTAATAAATGGCTCAGAAATCTTTCAGTATGATACATCAATACACAAAAATCAATTATACTTCTGTGAGCAATGAGCAATCCAAAAATAAAATTATAAAAAAGTTCCATTTGTGATAGCATCCAATTAAAACTAGCTTTAGCAAAAGGAGTGTACAATGTACATGCTGAAAACTGCAAAAACATTTTTGAGAAAAATTAATGAAAATTTAAATAAGTGAAAAAGCATCTCATGTGCAAGAAATGAAAGATTTAATATTGTTAAGAAGGCATTGTTGCCAAATTCATCTACAGGTTTATCACAGCATTGTCAAAATCTCATGTTTTGTTTGAGGAAACTGATAAGTTGATCCTAAATTTATATAGAAAATCAAGTGACCCAATATAGTCAAAACCATCTTCAAGAAGATAAACTTGGGGGACTTAATATTTCTCAATTTAAAAACTTAGTACAGGCCGGGCACGGTGGCTCGTGCTTGTAAGCTTCAGCCTATGAAGCGGCCGGGGCTAGGGATTGCGGTTCGAGTCCCGCCTGGGGCATGTAGCGAGACCTAGTTCCAAAAAAATAGCTGGGCGTGGTGGCACACGCCTATAATCCCAGCTACCTGGGAAGCTGAGGCTGGGGATTGCTTGAGTCCGTGGTACCCCGGGCAACGAGAGCCTGCGGTTCCACAGGCAAAAATAACAAGACCTAGTCTCAAAAAAAAAAAAAAAAACAAAAAAAACTTAGTACACAGTTACAGTAATGAACACAAAATGGAATTGACATAAAGATAGATATATAGACCAATGGAATGGCAGTAAGAGAACAGAAATAAGTTTGTAGTAAGGTAGGTTCTGCAGATCAGAAGTATGGTGGGCTATTGTGATTTCATGGTAGAAATACTATGGTGGTGAAATCTAGTGGAGAGAATCCTAATAGTGCCACAATTACAAGAAAAAATTATTATTAAAAAAATAAACTGTATTCCAAATTCCAATGTTTGTGAAATCCATGTCCTTATTCCTTGTGTGAGTTACGGACTGAAGTAGACTTACAGTGGAATGCTTCCCAAGTATAATTAGTATTAAAAGGGAATATTTAATTAACATCAAAGCATGTCTAACTAACTAATTAGCCAATCTAAAAAGCAAAATAAAACACCACTTATCTGTCCAAATATGTGTAGTCTTCACAGATATTACTCATGGCCATTATCTTTGATACACAATTTAAAAGAAAGAATATTTCTGATAATTGTCTTTTATCTTTCTATTGTTATTGTTCCCCAGTCCTGAAAGTCACTAAGCCCCCTTGTGTAAAAACAAAAGTCTCTGTTTCTGCTTCTTGGAGCTCTTCCCAAGTTAGACCACATTCAGCCCTGTGAAGATCCCCCTCAATGATGGCTGAACCAGGGGTAACCTGGGAGTCTGGTCTCCTAACTTGAGGCCCAGCTACAGATCCCCCTATTCTCAGTCCTGTGCAATCCATAATTTTGTCTTGTCCATGAGTTTCAATTACTTTCACAAGTAGTAATTCAATTTTTCATGAAATGTGGATATTCCTCAGCCCTGTATTAAGGAATGATTATTAAAATTTATATTAAATATCATAGCAATGTGACAGATGGTTACATTTATATGTGTGTGAATAAGATAAGCATACATACAGACATGCAGACATACACATCATTCTTCTCCCAACTCACTTCTCACGGTGCTGACAGTGAGTCACAGTGTCATTTTTTTGTAAGCTCTCTAAATGTATGTCTTTACATCTTTAAGGCCTTACAACTGAAGGAACTTCAGAAATTCATCTATCTCCATGGCTCTCTAAAACATGGTGGTTAAGCCATGATGGAAAAATTTATGTTACTGGGTGATCACCCATTCACTCGTACATGACACTTATGGGCCAGTTATACTTTCTGCTAGTCTGTTTGCAAGGCACAACAACCTTAAAGAAAAGAGGAGTGCACCCTAGAAAAGAGGGATGGGATAGGGCACATTATTCTGGAATTCATCCACAGAATTCTGGTGTTTTAAATGCAATGATTTTAAATGCTTATCCTACAAAGAAAAATGCATTGAGTTTGAGACTGCTTTGGCTTACAAGAGGGTATAGCAATAAACAGGAGGAGGAGGTGGTGGTGGTGGTGGTGGTGGTGGTGGTGGTGGTGGTGTTTCAAGATATCTAGGATGCCATGATATTTTGTCTGGCAAATAGACGGTGACAAGATGTCACTGAAACACAAGGGACTAAGTAAATTGCTATGTCTGTGCAGCCAGCTGGATAACAGTCACTAAAGAAGAATAAACCCGAATAAACCAAAAGTCAGTCTAAATGTCAGTGCCAAACACAAGGAAATTAGACCCTGAAAAACATTATTCCATTACAATGGGATTTCTTAGATAGGAGGGGAGAATTCACAAAGGTTCAAGGCCCCTGATTTCCTCCTATTCTTCTGTTACCCAATTTATTACCCACAAAACACGAGTTCTACCTCTCTCCAGCCACACTATCCCTCACTCGCTCTTGTGTTCTCAATATGCTGACCGTGACTCATCCTACACCTCATTTTGCTCTCAAGCTTCCCTGCACAATACACTCTCACCACCGCTTCAGGATTCAGTTTCGCACACATGATTCAGCTGCTTCCACTTTCCATGTTTCTCTCACCACCTGAGGACCTTTGCCTGCCTGTTCTTCTGTAGCAGCTGGAGCTGGGTGAACACCAGGGCTGTAGGGTGAATGATTGCTTTGTCTTTCCTGATAAATTCAGGGGCATTTCTAATGTTCCCACAGGGCACAGCTTGCCTCTCTTCAGTGCTTTTCCATGAAGTGAAAAGTTCAGCAGTCACATTTCAGGAACTGTTTTTATAGAAATAGGCACTGAGGAAGGTTGGGTATCTACAAACTCCCTCAGAAGACAGCGCTTTGCAGAGGACAGTGAAGTGGTAAGCACGGTTTGTGCACCTTCTCTCTTAGCCCACCTTGCTAATCAGAAGATAGAAGGAGCCCTTCCCACAAGGTTTGGTGGTTTTGCCCGCCTCTGTCAGTTCCTATTGAAGTTGCTGGTGCCTTTCATTTAGCACAAGTCCACTGTCCCACTGAGGAGGTATGCTTTTGCTTTGTATGCTTCTTGGTGTCTTATCTAAGCTTTGCCCTTCCAAGTAGGCACTGCAGAAAATATATATGTATTCTGATGATACTAAACGTATTTTTGAAATTCCTCTTTGGTAATTTAGAGAACAAATTTGTATCAAGGAAATCATGATCAGTTTACAACTGCACCACTTTTCAAAACGAGTTCTACTCAATTCAACTGATCTCTGCATGAATTTCTTATCTGAAAAATCACATCTGTGAGGATATTTAGAAGGAAGTGTTATAAGCGTTGAAAACCATTTTAAGAAAGGGGTTCTAAAAGTTTGCCAAGAGTCATAACACCTATGTTTCACAGATAGGTCACTCTGATATATTTAGATAGATTAAGTACGGAATATTTAAGAAAAACAAGCAAACCACAATATTTGGTTTACTGGTGCAGTGTCTCATTTCTCCATGGAGGATCATACATCTTGGAAAAACCTGCAAGTTTTCTCATGGTCTCTGAATTTCTTACACTGAAATTTGATCAAGTGAAATGATAGTTTATTTATATTAGCTTGGTTCATTTCAATTTATTTAGGAACTTGAGCTTTGAGCTTTTCAAGTTGGACTAAACATTCACCTAGTATTTACTTTGCTAAGTACTATAGGAGATATATTTAATAAATTGACCATTCTTCTCCCTCTTTTTGATGCCTGGAAACTCCTATCATTCTTCAAGACTTATACAGTCATACTGTTCTTAACAACAATTGTAGTGCAAGCATATTAAATCGAGGTAGATTCTTTATTGGTTCTAACAGTTACACAGACACAACAGGCAGAGCAGGGCCAGGATTGAGATGAGGGTCCCTGAAAGTCAGGCGAAACCCCCCCTCCCCCCGGGATCTTTATACTCTTTCCTCTGACCTCTTTCTTCTTGTACTTTCCTCTCTCCTCCCTCATGCTGTCTTACTCTTGAGTGAGCTACCCTTTTATCCTTTTCTCCCAGTCCCAGGTGCACCCACTCACACATACACACACTCACTGGGCCCAGGCACGCACAATCATAGGGGAAGTACAATGCCTCATGTGCTGGTCATAGAGCCCAAATGGAGGGAAAAGTCTGACCAACTCATTTACCCTATAAGGACCCAGCTCAAAGTACCTCCACTGAATTTTTTTGCAGTATATGTGACAATACAGAACTATCTTAAACAGACGAAGTGAATGATTAAGGGCAACATGGCACCCAGATCCAGGTGCTGCCTTGTGGGCTGTGGGCTCCGTAGCTGACCAGGAGAGCCCAGGAGAGCAGAGGAGGAGGAGGAAGATGAACTTAAAGATGTGAATGAAGATGAGAAAGACTAAGGAAGACAAGGAAAAGAAGATACAATGAAAAGGTGAATGTCAAATTGGATGCTTACTCCACCTCAGCTAAGATTATGATGGAGATAAGAAATTGTTGGAATGGCTTTTCTGACAGGCTCCTGAGAACCCTGTGGAACTGTTAGTTTTTAATCAGCACAACCATACAGGGAATATGATTAAGCAAATTAGTGTTTCAAAAGATATTGACATGATGAAGATGAGAGTTTTGATGTTATAAGTCTATTCAGTTTTGTGGAAGAGGAGTTACCTAATGTGTGGAATAAATTTGAGTTGATTCTAAGCTTAAGTGAGAAGAACTGTGGGAAGAGCATAGCTGAACAGCTGAACAAGTTTTCAAATGACACCATCAGGCGATGGACTTCCTGCTAAATGACAACCTTCCTTCACAGATCTGCCAATGCACCAGCAACTGCAGTGGGAACTAACAAGTAACACAGAACCACCAAAGTTTTCTGGGAAGTGCTCCTTCTATCTACTGATTAACACGGTGTTTGAGGAAGCAGGGAAAAAAAAATTCTAAAAAGAAATGAAGCAACAAAGAGAGCTGAGTAAATGTTTGCAAATACAGAAAATTTTCCTAGAAGAAGATAGTCCTGAAGTTCACCTACATGGAGCAGAAAGAAACTAACATGTATCTGGAAGGCAGATGATTCTCTGATGCTGATTTCAGGCAACCAGATGAATAAAATTTGAAAGAATATCTATTTACCTGTCCAATCTCTTTACCTGAACAGTAGAGAACTTGTTTTTGTAAAGTAACCAGAAAACTCAATGGAGATTTTTAACTGAAAAAAACTCATGACTTATTCACATTAACATCCTCTACAAAAAAAGTAGTATTCTGTAACCTTGTGACTATGGCATATTACAAAATACCTCCATTTTTGTCAAGTTATGAATGACTGAAAATCTTTCCAATAAAAAGAAAAACATGAATAGTCATTTAGAGAACTCAATAAAGTATTTACTTTAAAAAAGAAATACATGATTAATGTGGCAGTCATTATCGGAATAAAATGTCAGTATTTTGAAGTTAAATATTGCTTCTTCCACCTAAAAACTAGCATTTCCTACCCATGTATGACAATGAAAGAAAAACTTCATTCCCATAAAGAATTATTTTATCCAGGAATTACACAGGACCAGGTGATGTCTCTTAAATACAACATTAAAAACATTTCTTCCAGAAAACGTGATTGAGTTGTATAATAATGTTGGTTTTGTCCATTAGCCAGAATGACTGAGGCATCCGAAATCACAGCAATTGTATGCATGATGTAAAATTGATGCATGATATAAAAAAAATCTCAACAGTAATTTTCCAACATTTTACTATGAACATTTTCCAATATAAAGCAAAGTTAAAAAAATTCCACACTGAGTACCTATTTATCCACCATTCAGACTTTGTCATTAACATATTGCTCTCTCTCTCTCTCTCTCTCTCTCTCTCTCTCTATATATATATATATATATATATATATTTGTATTCATTCTTCAATCTGTTTTATATATCTTTGGAAAGCTTCCAAAGTAAATTGCAAGTCCTAGCACACATCCCTCTAAACATCCAAGTATGCATCTCACTAACCAGAGTTTATGGGTTTCTTTTTCTTTTGAAATAAAATTTATGTACAATGAAATATACATATCTAAATGTATAAGCACTAGATTTTGATAAAATCAAAGACTTCTGGGACCTGAATCAAAATACAGAACATCTTCCTTACCCTAGAAAATTTCATCATGTTCCTTTCTAGTTAATCCTTTTCCCAATCCTCATTAATTGCTTTCAACAATAAAGTTTTTAAGAATTCAGTGTTAAATTGAATAACAATATATTTGTTTCCTTTTAATAGTAATGTACCAAAATCTTTAGCAAGACATGATGGGGCATGCTTGAAATTTATTGAAATTAATTGTTTTGTATTTTTAGTGATAAATGCTGAGTAAAAGCCAGGTTAGCTTAGTGGTTAAAGTAATTTTCTTTGCAAGATCAAAAAATAAAATAAGTTCTCCTCATATTGCACATGCTTGTAGATCTTATTTGTAAAACCACTAGCCAAAGTTCTTTGCAGATTTCCTGCTAAGTTGTTTAGGGCAATTTATGCAGTTTCCTTCCCCATTATTTGGTGGCATGAGGGACTAGTGAGGCTGTCCCATTGCTCACCTCCCTGAGGTGGTCTAACTCTCCCCTCCCCCCCCACGCCCAGGCTCAGAAGAACAGAAGAGAAGAACTAAGGCTGCCTTACGGTTGACTCTTACAAAGAGTTCTAGGAAAGCAAAGTGTTAATATTGAAAAGCTCCTGTAACTGAAATGGAATGAGGGAAGGAGACCTGAGTGAGTGTGAGTGTGTGCTTTGGCATGGTTTGGGCCCAGTGGAACAAAGGTGAGCAAGGTGAAGTTGGCAGCAAACAAAAGAGCAGAAAAGAAAAAGGAAAGGAAAAGATGAACACTGAGAAAATATTTGGGAGAGATTTCCTCCTTCTCTCTAAAGTTATCTTCCAGTAGCTGAGGCTTAGCCCTGGGGGCTGTCAACTACTTTTACTCTTAAACTGTCCTCCACTGGCCCTATGTCTTTCCCCTCCATGAAGGACAGAAACACAGAAGCCTAGGAATTCTGGCCTTCTTGCTGCTTTCAGGAATGGCCTGACTATTCTAGTCACAGAGCAGGACTGATAAAGAAAGATGAACTGTCTAGCAACAGTAGATACTCTAGTATTAGGCTAGTATGTTTTATAGTTGTAGGGAAAATTGCTTAGTATGAGCAAAAATATAAAATTCGGTTCTATTCCTTATTTCCTTTATTGTAATTATACTATACTATACTGTACTGTCCTATACTATACTATACTGTACTGTACTGTACTGTACTGTACTATACTATACTACACTATACTAGCTTCAAGGTATAGAATCAATTTCCAAGTGAGCTTTGAAATATTTGCTTTTGTAACCATTTGTATAGACAGTGTTAATGTCCATTCATACGATGTTTTATTGTTCAAGGAACTTTCTTTTAATTCTTGAATTGTGAATTTATGAATGGCATTAATGTGCAAATTCTAATATCTCCTTTTTAAAAGATGAGAGACTCAGGAACAAAGATGCTACTTGAAGTCATCAAACCCCCAAGCTAGATGAATTCATGCAACCACTCTCTTTGGATTTCCATTATTTATTTAGCTTCTGCCTATTGAAAATACAATTGTTCTGCCTACGCCTTAGACAAAACTGTTTTAAATAAACAGCTTTTAATTTAATATTTGCTGAAAGAATCCCTGATAGGAAATGTCACATGCAGTTCAACTCTACGAGACTCTCAATAAGACTCTCCTTACCTCACCCTCTCCAATCTACCCCCCCACCTTAAACACTGACTTTCCAGTCCGTTCCATCTGTCTCTTCACTTCCAGAAAGACTTTTTCTATCTTTTTGCACTATTTTTCAGATTTTCCCTAGAATTAAGTGGAAGTAACTCATAACTACTGGAAGCCAAGTCCAAAGCTTGTATTAGAAGGTCCCTGACAAGTATAACATTTATGTAAGCAAGCAAGCAAGTTTCGATTGACAGCAGCAAGGCACACCCACACCTGGAATAGCTAAAGACTTGATGAAAACATGGGGAATGAATGAATGAGTGAGGGCCAGTGCACACTTCATGAAAGAAACAAAAATAATCTCTGCTCTCAAAGGAGTTATAGTCTGTTTGGAGAAAAAACACTAAAGATTATTTACACAGAACAATTTTTTTAAACATAAATTAATCTAGTGCCAACTTGGTCCAGAAAAACTAGTGAGTAATAACAGAATTAGATGAAGTCAATCATAAAAGTGCCTGGGTGAAGGGATTTTGAATTGGATTCAAAGGTAGATAATTATACACATAGGTGAAAAGAAAGGGGGCGGGAAGCAGGAGAAAAAGGTTTAAAGACTTGGGAAGAGCCAGTTGTTTAATGGAGCAACACTTTTATTTAGGAATAATGAAAACTGAGGTTAGCAAGATGAGGAACAGAAAGAAACTGGGATGTTTCTTGACAATCTCAATTATGACTGTATAAACTCGAGTTGGGCAGAATCAGGTAAGAAAATTGTAGGCAACAGTTCCTTCTCTGTTAGTTACCATCTATGAGGCAAGATGGAGCTAGGAAACCATTCCAATGCCTATGGGGTAATGTTAGCACCAATAATGCAGCCCAGAGGAAAGGAATGGATAAGGCATAGAAAAGAGATTCTAGACTTTGATGATAGCAAGCATGAACCAGGTTATATGTAAGCCAGGCCTGAAAATGATGATTGACCTCTAGTTTCTATCAATACAAAACTTCAAACTTCCAGATAAGGGTTTGCAGAGAAAAGGACTATAATTAGGTTGAGATTTCCTTTCTGCTTGCAGATTTTTCATGTACCCATCAATAAAAGGACTTGTTCAGATGTGCCTGATCTTAATCCATTTACTTTGTCTTTTATAAGAAGTGAATGGGAGATCTTTTACAGCTCATTTGAATTTTTTTTGGATTCCTCTGTTTCTTCATCATAGTTTTCAAATTATGATTTTAATGAACTATTAAATATGATCTTAACAAACCTAAACCTAATAAAGTAATCACTTAAAATGTGACTGAGTGGTTACCTAAACTGATCAAGAATATATGTTATAACAAAAGGACAGGAAAAAGTTAACAGCAGAACTGAAAGATAAAGCAAGGGAGGGAGAAGGAAGGTAAAATTGGGGAAGGGATGAGCAAAAGAGATTAAGATGACAGTTCATGGGTGACAAGATGTGGGAGAACCTTGGGATATACAATAATGTAAACATATATATATATATATATATATATAAATGTGCAGTCAATTGAAAAAATAAAAATAAATGTTTATTAGAAGATTCATTTATCACAAAACTTCTGAGCTTCTGATTATAGGCTTAGAAGAATGTTTAGTTCTGAAGTACTGCCTAACAGTTTTGAAAAAAAACAATTGGACTTGAATTTTAGCTGAATAACAACTGTCCGAGGAATTGTTTTACTTTGCTAAGGCTCAGTTTCCTTGTCAGTAAAATAGAGAGTAATACTTACTTGATAGATAATTAGTTTGTAAATTTGATTACCAGACTAGTAGATCATTTATCTATCTTCCAAGAACTTGTTAAAAATACAATTCTCAGAACTTATAGTAGACTTAATGAACCAGAACCTCTGAGGGAGGAGGGGATAGTGTTTAGCAATGTGTGTTTTAAGTGCTCTCTAGCTTTACTAGCATTCTGATGCTGGTTAAAACTTGAGAACTAATACTATAAGGCAAGCATTAATATTAATAAGGAGTATAATATATAAACAATACAGTACATGCAACATATTTGGCAAAGTCCTGGCCAGATTAACTATTCCATGATGGCCAGAAAAGACTGTGGAAATAGTAATGGTAACCACCTACAGGAAGTAGGCTGACAAGAAGATCTTATGGTACACAACCACCATGGGGAACTGCTATTTTCAGAAAAATGAAAACTTCCTGAGGCAATAGTCTATAATACTCTATAAAATTGCTCAAACATGAGTCTAGCCATAGTACCCAGAGACAAAGTCAGCAATTTATGTCTATCAGTGATTTAGTGGTTACTTCCTTGAATAAGTTAATCTGAAATCCCAGGAAACAAGACAAAAATAAATCAGTTATATTATCTTTCATTTTTCATTTCAGGTTACCAGTCTATCCCTGACTTCCTCTAACATTTATTGTCAATTTGGGATGCTCATTGTGGTAAGGACTTTGAGAAACCATGATATCCTCTCTCTCTAAGACTTTCAGTGTCTCTATTGTATTTGTCATTCCTGCTGCAAAAGTGCAAGGCAACCCATTAGGAAAGAGGCCCAGAAATGAAATAAGTTAAATTTTCTCAGATTTCTACATAAAGGTTAGGACAATAAAGTATTAACAGCTTCCATGCTCTTCAGTCTATTTATTCAGCAAGTGGTTTTGAGTTTCTACAATATTTTGGGTCTAGTGCTACAGTGAATAAAACAAGCCCCTCATAAAACTAACTAGTGAGGGGACAGATAGAGTTGTTAAAAGTACAGTTCTGATAAATGCTATGAAGAAGAAACATAATTGCTATGTGAACCTGTAAGAACTGGATAAGATTCAATCTTGGATAACATCCTCACACCCTGTACAAAAACCAACTCAAATGGATAAAAGATTTAAATGTCAGACCTGAAACCATAACATACATAGAAAATAACTTGGGAAAAACCCTCCAGGAAATACAATTCAGAAACCCCTTTCTGGAAAAATCTATTGATGGCAAAAAATTGAAGGAAAACATAAACAGATGGGACTACATCAAAATAAAAAGCTTCTGTACAGCAAAAGAGATGACAGAAAAAAACTAAAAGAAGCCCAACTGAATGGGAAAAAATTTTGCCCTCCACAAGAGTCATAAGGGTTTAATAACAAAGATCCACAAGGAACTCACACATATCATAAAATGGGGTGAAGAACTAAAAAGAAACTTCTCCAAAGAGGAAATACAAATGGCCAAAAGGCACATGAAGAATTGCTCAATGTCACTAGCAATAAGGGAAATGCAAATCAAAACCACAATGAGATACCACCTTATACCAGTAAGAATGGTCCATATCCAAAGAACGGGCAACAACAGGTGCTGGCGAGGATGTGGACAGAAGGGGACACTCTTACACTGCTGGTAGGAATGTAAACTGGTTCAACCTCTATGGAAAACTTTATGGAGGGCCCTCAAATTAATGAAAATGGAACTATCATTTGACCCAGCAATTGCTCTCCTGGGAATTTACCCAAAGGTGACTTCAATGTGGGCACAAAGGGACACCTGTACTCGGATGTTTATTGCAGCACTATTTATAATTGGAAGGACATGGAAGCAACCCAAATGTTCCAAAACAGATGACTGGATGAAAAAGATGTGATATATATATACACAATAGAATATTACTCATCAATTAAAAATGACAAATTAGATGATTTTATGATAACATGGATGAACTTAGAAGAATTCATATAGGCAGAAACAAGTCAAAAAGAAAAAAACAGAAACCAAATGGTTTCACTACTATATGGGACATGGGAAAGATAAACAAAAATCCATGAAAAAAAGTCAAAACAAGCCAACAACCAAACTGAAGTACACAACCTGGGGAAGGGGATGGCACAGGGTGGGAACAGTCGGGGGGGGGGGTTTGAACCCCAGAGATCACAGAGATGTGAAATTCATATATAAATAAAGTATTTAATAAAAAAAAAATTCAGTCTTGGGTTAGGGGCTGTTTCCTTGCAGAAGTGTTGGAGCTGAGACTGGTGATTTGACAGAGTTCTAAAATGGCACTCCCATTTGCAATCCTGGTGTTGTGCCTTTAAAAGTCTCCACCTCTCAATAGGGCATGACCTGTGACTTGCTTCTAACCAACAGAATATGGCAAAAATGATAGGAAGTCATCCTTTTAATATGTGCTGGTCATTCTTGGGAAAGGGAGACATTGAAAGATGGACAGGTCTAAAAGGACTTTGGGGTGGGGCACATGAGTGTTACTGACTTTGAGATATAAGGTAGTTGTAGGTGGTAACCCATAGTGCAGAGAAAAACTTTAAATAGAAGATATATTTAAGGATTTTGTTAGTAGCTGTACCAATTTCAGACATAGGCTTTCATGACCAGGAAGAGATAAATGGAGAAGAAAAGAACGTCTACATGAACATGGTGGATTCCTTAGTTAATAGTTATAAGAGGATGTAGTAGGCCAGTAAATAAATAAGAAGAAACTGCCAGAGAAAAGGGGAAAGTCAGCGGGGCACAGTGTCACTTATCTGGGTCTCTCTCCAGGTTTCTCTCTTGTGTGGTTCAGGTGTCTTTGACACAAGGATTACTTACACATTCTCCCTTCTTGATTCTTTGCCTTTCACTTTTGTTGTAACCCACCCCACCCAGCTTTCACAGTGACCAGGGCGCATAGTAGGCTCTAGAGAAATATTTCTTGAATTAAATCATTTCCTTGTTGTTTCAATAAAGGGTGAAATGAGTAGATGTAGAAGTCCAGTTCCTTCAAGCACAGAAACAAATGACCAGAGTACAGGATATTGTTTCACTACATAGAAGGTAAATATACAGCTACGTGACTAAAATAGTTCAAAAGCCAAAGTAGTTTCTGTTGCTGAAATATGTTTAATCAAATGTTTAATCTCTTAGAGATTCAGAGAACTGATAACAAAATAGAACTTTTTGGCTGTACATTGCAATCAGAAGTTAATTATTGTTCATGCCTGTGGTATTCTTTGTCTCAGGTTCTTCAAGAAGGTGAACTCCCAGTGGAGAAGGTGTTACAGGCTATTTGTTTACTTATTCATAAAATGCATAAAGAATTTATTGTCTTCATAATCAGTTCTTCACTGAAAATCACCAGTTATGTAGAGGATTTGGGTCTTTTCTATAGTGTGTTAAGACATACTGATACCTCAGCAAGTGTCAGCAGAATATGATACAATCTGAATAAACCAACCAAATCCAGATACTGAAAAACATCATAGGTAACGCACACTCTCACATCTTCCTGCCACCCTTTGGAGTATTTGTGGGCATGACCTTCAAAGAATGTGCTTGCATTAGTTTCCTAGGACAGCCATAACAAAATACTGCAAACTGTGCAGCTGAAAACAACAGAAATTAATTTACTCAATGAGTCTGGACATCAGAAGTATGAAATGCAGTGTGAGCAGGACTGAACTTCTGCTGAAGGTTCTAGGGAAGGCTCCTCATTACTTCTTCAAGTTTGTAATTATCCCCAATATTCTTCAACGGATGACTACAAAGCTCTGATTTATCTCTGTTCTCATGTGGCCTTCTCCGGGCTTTGTGTCTTCTCTGTGTCATATAAGAACTCTGTTCATGGGACTTAAGGCCCACTTGTATCAGCTAAGATGAACTCAATTTGAGATCGCTAACTTAATTATATCTTCAAAGTCTTTATTCCTAGTAAGGTCACATTCTGAAGCACTGGATAGAAATAACCTTTGCAGAGTTATCATTTTGAGTTATCATCAGTTCACTACAACCCTAAAATTTCCTGAGTTCATGAAGTAAACAAGTTCAATTATTCCCATATTCAAAGGGGAAAAAAATACACTTTCTGAATACATTTTAAAAGTATTCAAAGTAATGGGGGCTTGACTCTGCATCTTCTGAGAGGCCTGTCTGAAAGGATGATTTGCAATGTCATGTAAGGAATTATATTTGGAAGTCTCTCCTAGGATGGGATTTGGTGCATCCCAAGGTGCCTCCTGACCAACAACATCTTCAGTTTTGTAAGTCCACTGTCACCATCATTCCTTAAGGTTTCTTAGAAACAGGCACAATCTATCTAAGCAGAAGCCTGTGTCTGGGAAAGATGTCACCTTTGTTAACTAATTCCTGGTGAGACTAACTTATCTTCCCCAAACCACATAACTTACTACCAAATAAAAAACTGTCTTTGGAAGATTCCAATTCATGCTATCACTTATCATTTTTTAGGAAGAGATAAAAAATTTAGTCAAGACTAACTCAGTTTACAAATCCCTCATGCCACTCACTTCTTCCTAATCTGGAATGCTAGCTTTCTAAGAATTTGTTTTGGCCAGAGAAAGATCCTTGTTGTGGCCTGAGGGGGTGAGACTATGCCTATCAGGCTCAAGAATCCAAGTACCTATCAGTCTACCATTGAACCTGCACCAGGGAGTACATCAGTCATCATCATGGAGACCACCCAGGACAGCATTTGCAAAATAAACCCGTGGGGCCAATGGGGAAGATTGCCCTGAACTTGTTCATCAGTGACAGAGAACCTTTACAGGGATAACACAGATCAGTCTGGAAGCAACAGATCTGAGCATCTACAAAACACATCTTCATGTCCTATCTAATTATGGGGAAGAGATAAGAGTCTGTGGATCACAGTGATCACGGCTAAAAAAGTTACCAAGAAGTCAGTTACAGCAGAGGGACAAACACAACTTTCTCAGATCATTAAGAGTAATATCACTTGTCAACTAAGCATAATTAGGTAGCTATGCTGGCTCCTGTTGATTGCTTATGTCAGTAACCATTTGTGCCACCAGACATGGGAAAAAGTCACTGGTGAGAATAAGTATAGAAGTTTAGGTTATAGGAAATTAGAGGGTAGGACCTCAACTTGGGTTTCTTCTCTATCCAATGGGATTGATCATGCTGGCCCCATAAGCAAAAAGCTAACTGTGATAAATTCAAGATGCTGAGAATTCCTTGAGAAGAGGTGTCATTTGAACTATATAGTTATATTGGCTGTGGCTTGCTCTATCCCTGGTGAGCATAAGACAAGGGCAGAGCTGCAGGCCACAATCACGCTAAGTTTCTGAAGGCTCCTGCTCTCATTATGTCAGTCTTTTGGTGGAGAAATAATATGCTTTTCCACCCCACAATTAAAGCCCAAAGATCTTTTCTCAGTAACATCAATTTCTGCTAATGTTACTATACCACAAAATTCTAAAAGCACAAAGTAAAATATCACCTCCAAATCCTAGCATGAAAAGAAAACTACCAGTCCATGTTACATTTGGGGATATGTTTTCTTGGTCTTTTTGAAATACAGAAATATGTCCATTTTAAAACAATAAAGAAAGAAAGGACTTTTGGGGGATCACTTTTCACTTTTGTATTCATTTGACATTTAATGAGTACTCACTGCCTGCTAAACACCACAGAAGATACTACATTGAGAGAGGTGAGGAAGGTCATGTCATCTCCAGCCTAAAGAGGATAATAGGTAGGGGGTGGTAATTCAATTCCCGCATGAGTTTCAGAATCAGAGTTGTTGAAACCTAAGTCTTCAGAAGCCTTCTGTTGGGGCCATCTTCCGAAAAATATTAAATGAGATGACACCTTTGTTCCTGAGCAGAAGGACATTTCTCCATCTTTGTCCCTGTAGACCCTAGTGTAAATGACAAAATCACAAGTGTCACCTTAAGTCAGAGCAAACACTCGGACAGAAGTTGGGACAGAGGCAGCCATTGGAGAAAGAAGAGACTTCAATTCAGTGTGAATGACAACAGCCGAGAGGCCCCTTTGTGAAGAGAAAGTCATAGTGAAGATGATAAGTCAATTTTACATTCTCTGAGCAATCACTGTGTTGGGTACAGTGGTACAGTGGGTACAGTTGGGTACAGTGCTAAAGGCTTTATACACAACATCTCATTCAGCTTCACAGCATAATTTCAAGGCTAATTTTAGAATTCTTGTCTTATAAATAAAGTTGTTGGGAATAGCGAGGTTAAGTGAGTTTTCCAAGGCCATCCAGTTAAAATATTGGCAAACTCTGCCTTGAACCCTGGAGTCAGGAGGGATTAACCTCAGGAGACTCACAGATCAGAGGGTAGGCAGGCTTGGAGAAACAACACAGTGAAGGAAATGATCTAAGATTCAGAAGCTACAAATGGTTTCACATTCTGGTTCTAGTCCTTCCTGACTTTTTTTAAAAAAAAAAAACCTTTCACTTTTCGCTGATTGATTTTTTCATGTCTATGCTGCAGGAAATTATTTCTCATTTATCACTGGGTCTTCAGCATCTAAAGTAAGTCTGCCAAACTGTACTCAGTCCTCCAGGCAATGTGACTGAGTAGCAGAATAAAGCAGGAATCTGGGTGGGACAAGAACCCTTCTTTTTTCAGGATTGCAATGATGTAAGCACCCACACAGTGCGGACACCCCATATGTGTGAACCCCATGATCCAAAAATGAAATCAGAGTCCGGACAGAACATGAACTGAAATAGTGGGTTTCTTCTTCCCCCCCATAGTCTGAAACTCCAGTTGAATTTCCCCGCAGATGTATTCCAGAAAGTTTTGGGCCTCTCAAGGGGTATAAAAAGGAGAACTAGACAGGAACAAACTCCACTTGGGAGCCCTGCACAAATTGTCACACCGCAGTGAATTTCCTAGAATATAAAGACTCTCGCCTTCATGCACATGCACGCCACCGCCAGTCCCCTGAAGCATTTTCAGAGCTTAATGCAATGTCAGGCTCAGTGTTTGCATGCCTGTATTGTTCTCCTGAGGCAGAGAGAAAAGTCCTTTTTGATTCCTGCTTCATCCATAGGAAAAAAAAAGTACATACTAGAGAAGTCCTCAGTGGAAACGGCATTGTCACCAAGCATAATAGAAACATTTTAAAGATAAATTTCTTCCAATTGCTGTGGCCTTTTATCTGGCAACTCAGAGAAGGGTGTTGAAACTGATGAGCAGATTTTCTTTGCAGTATAGTAAAATATCAGAGACTCTATAGGAAGAATGATCACGCTTATGTTGTCTAAAATAAGACTGGCTTTGGTAAAGTGTAGTCTACTCAAGATATCACTGTTTATCTCCTACAAAGCTGATTTAGTTGTTTTCTCACCCTTTCAAAATAATCTCATAGAAAACCTTCACTTTTCATTTGAATTTGGCATGAAATCTGGCTGCTTGACTGGCTTCTGATTCAGGGAGGAGGCCCATCACACAGGATGAGTTTCTGCCAGTTAGTCAGCAGCTGCCTTATCTTTAAAACAAGAAGGCTTTGGGGGGAAAACAACTATTTTGGCCAAATTCATGTCCTCCTCTACACAGTGATTTGCAAATAAGTTGTTACAACTCACCTTTAGAAGGTGTCAGCCCTTCCTCAGGTCTGTAAGAATTAGTCTTGTCCCCACTCTTCTTTCTCTGTCTTTGCCTGATCACAGGAAAAGCATGACTCTCCTTTGCTCTCGACTCAGATGAGCATCAGGCAAAATTAGAAGGACAAATCTGAACGTCAACTAACTTCCAGTGGCAATTCTTTGGCTGCTTCATACACCCCTCCCCAGGACAAATTACAGCTAGAGGAAGTCAGGGACAGAAAAAGATTATTTCTCTTGAACCCACACAATTCTCATGAGTCGACCGGGACAGCTTGCCCTCCTTGCAGTCTATCTTTCCAGTTCTTTCTTACTCCTTCATACAAAACCATCATTATCAGACTCTTTTTTAGTTTTTCAGAATTTCTTTACACAAATATTAGAAAATACTAAGATACTCTTATTTTCTTCTTGCATGCCTAAATGGTAGTATGCTGTTTACATTGTCCTGTTCTTTTCACTTTACATTATATTCACTTGTTTTTCCATATCCAAGCCTTCCCCTTCCTTTTCACAATAATATAGTATTCCATTGTATAAATGTATTTTATTTAATCACATGATTTTCTCTTTACCTGCCTGCTGGAAAGCACAGTGCTGGAATAATAATATTTGTTTCTCAATACAAGTTAGTCCTCTATCATCACCTTTCCTTGTTGTTTTTCAGTTTCTAAAAATAAATCTTTCAAGAGTCCCATTTCTTAAGTAACTTGCCTCAATTTCTTTATGAAAGTAGATGAATTATGAATAAATGAACATTTACAAGTGGCTATCATTATTCTAACCATGCTGTTTCTCTCACTTGGGCAAAAGGAAAATTAAGCCAGGTGAAACAGTTTAGAATCATCTTCCCAAGGAGTGGCTTCTAAAGAGGAGTTTTTCACCTCACAAAGACCAAAATAAAGACAACTCATTCACAGAGAACTCATGAAAAGTACTCATTATTAATTAACATTTGCTTATAGGTTCAAAGCAAATTATAGGCTGTCTCCTCTCTCACTCCCCTCCCCCATTCGTCAAACACTAAAAATATAACAGTAAAGGGGGAAAAACAGCCCAACTAATAGGTAGTAAACTGAGTCACAGAACATAAAAATGATTGGACTAAGAAAACATACTAAGGAACAGGTAACAATTGGAGATGTTGTGGTCTATGAGATCTATAGAACTATAATTAGTTCAAAGTTTACTGAAGGCACTCCACTCCAATACAAATAACTTACAGTAGGCAATTTAAAAGGTTAAATCTCACTCCTCCTCACTCATTTCCTTATGAAGATGACAGTATTTCAAATCTTTTACTTCTATTTGAGAGGAGGTTACCAATTCCTACTTATGATTTAATAAAATAATCTTAATTAAAATTTTCTGTTTATGTAAAAGGAAGAAAAATTTGCCTTTGATGAAGCAAAACCAAATAATATGATTCTCTATAAATGTCTCCCATGGCAATTAAAACCAACACCTAAAGAAGTACAAAAATTAGAGGGAAAAATTAAAGAAATTGAGATTTCAGCAAGTACAAAACCCGATAATTATGCCTGTGATCCAAAGTAATAGCAATATAAATGTCATTTTAAAAAATAGAGAAAAAAAAAGAGATGTAACATATGCTAACCTCCTCTGGGATAGAGAGAATTCAGAAGGAGGTAAACTGAGGTAGCTATTCAGGCAGAAGATGAGTAGGACTTGCACTAATGCTACTAAACTTAGTGTTATCTGACCCACAGCATCATCATGCCCCCTTTCAGCTTAACTTTCTGCAGACATTGGAGCTGACACAGCTAAAATTGTGGTGCTTGATTTTGTCAACAGGAATCAATCTACTCCAGAAGCACGTTAAGTGAGGGAATCATGTATGTTCCTGGCGTGAAGCTGGACTTAAGATAGTGTCAGCCACCAATCCAGCAGACTTCTCCCTTTATTTGTGCCTATATATTTGAAAGGGGGGAGGGGACATACCCAAGTTTACTTTTTTAAAACTAAATAACGTTGCCTTGTGGCACTCATATTGTATCTATTACACATTTCACTTCAAAACCTCATCTCCCCTAAACCCTCTTCAATGCGCTTGAAGTAGCACAGCCAAAGGAAAGGAATTTTCTATTTAACTAGAGCACTGACATTCTGTTACACAATTCGATCTTGTCTATTTACCTGCTCTCAAAAACACAAGACACTAAACACAAAATGCTGAATGCGTTGAGTCTGTGGTGCCATAGGTGTCTGAATGCATCTGTAGCTTCCCTCTCACTCATCAGTGTAATTGTGGCCATGTTATTCCATTTTTTGATTAGTCTAGTCCCTCAAGCTCAATGCTTTTTTCTGGCCCAACGTTCTTCTGCTGGTTGTCATGGTGACTGAATTGTTAGAGAGGAGAAAGGCTCTGTTGTCTGTCATTGTTCTGTTGTGGTTTAGGTAACGCAGGAGGCAACACAAGTGAAGTGGATGGACCTTTTTTGCTCTGCATCATTTCATAGTATTGAAAAATCTCACATAAAAAAGGAGCAAATAGGCCCAACCAAAGAAATAACCAAGCTCTTTCTAAAGGAAAGTGCACATTATTATAAAGAGGCAAAATGGCACTAATGATGAACTGGGTAATCTATGAAAAATGCTGCTGAATATTACATTTATTACTAGAACAATCGCTGGAACTTAAACATCACATACAATACCTACCATTTTGCAATTTAGAGTAAATATAGTTTTTAACTATACAACTGTGCATTATCTCTTTGATTCACGAGACTAGACTACTTTAACCTAATGTTCTGTTTAACCCAAAAAAAGTATGTTGGAAGTTAGTACTGAAATAGAATTAAGAATTGACAATTTTATTGCTGGGCATGGTGGCGTGTGCCTGTTACGGAGTCGCAGCAGGGTCGAGTCTGCCCGGGACAATGCTGCGAGACATAGTCCCCAAAAATAGCTGGGCATGGTGGTGTGCGCTTGTAATTCTAGCTACCTGGGAAGCTGAGACTGGGGATTGCTTGAGTCCGTGGTACCACAGGCAACGTGAGCCTGCGATTCCACGGGCAAAAATAGCAAGACCTAGTCTTAAAAAAAAAAAATAATAATTGGGCAAATTTTCCTTTTGGTAGTAAGATAGTGATTCCTACTTTGGGGATGTTTCTTTTTTAAACATTAGAGTTAAATGATAAAAAAAAATTGGGGGAACTTACCAAAATAAATGCAATCTTTTCTCAAATAAGTTTTCAATTTTCCTGATTTTTTTACCAGAAATGGAGAGATGTGGAGAAATATGTATATATATGATAACTTCATAACTGAAGGTATATATCATAGAGAGGATAAAATTAATGTTTCTATAAAAACTACTCTAAATCTTTTATCATTGCTTTGGTAGGCATTCTCTATTCACCTCTCTATTCAGCAATTATTTTCACTAATACACAAATTTTTTCAGTATAAACTTTTTTATCTGTTTCATTTGATTTTGGAATGACTGAATTTCTATTGAATGGTTTATTTATTTTAAAGAAACTTTCAAGTAGGTAACATTGAGCAAAATATGATTAAAAATTAAAAAGCACTAAAAGTTTATTATCAAAAGTTTCCCTCTCTTCCTGAAATCTATATTTCCAGTTCTTTCTTAATCCTTCATACAAAACTATCATTATCAGAATCTTTTGTAGTTTTCTTTTACATAATTTCTTTATGTAAATTTTAGAAAATATTAAGATACCCTTATTTTACTTCTTGCTTACATAAATGGTAATATGCTATTTACAGTGTCCTGTACTTTTCAGTTTAAACTCTTTCCATATCCAAGTATAGAGGCCTTCCCATGCCTTTTCACAATAGTATAGTATTCTATTTTATGAATGTTTTTTATTTAGTCAGTTTATACTGATAGACAAGTTCTCAAAATGTTGCTTTTATAACAACCTTTTGAACCAGTCATTTCTTATGTATGCACCTATATGCAAGATAAAAGTCATTTCTTATGTATGCACCTATATGCAAGATAAAGCTCCAGAAGTTAGCTTTTTGTTAGTATGTAGTTGCATTGCAATTTCAAAGATTGCCAAATTATTGACAAATTACTCTCTGTAAAAGTTGTTCCAATTTATGCTCCCACCAACAGTGTATAAAAGTAATTGTTTCCCCATAAATTTTGAACAAAGGTGACACTAAACTCTTCAAATTATGTCAATCAAATGAATTAAAAAACAGTACCATTTGCAATTTTAACTTAAATTTCTGTTATTAGTAGAGTCAACTAACTTTCCATATGTTTTAGAGACAGTAATAATTCTTTTCTTGATAACTCTTCCTTTACGTACTTTGTCTATATTACTTGAGTGTATTTATCTTATTGATTCCTAAGAGCTCTTTATATATTAGAGAAATTTACCCACTGTTGTTTTCCCAGCTGTCATTAACAATTTGTAGTATTTGCATGGTTTCTTTTTCTTTTATTCATCTCCTAAAAATTTAATGGAAGTACTTAAAAGTTATCCTGAGAGCAAGGTTTAATCCAACCTTAGATTTTTTCAGATGGTTATCCAGTTATTCCATCACTAATTATGGTATAATTCATCTTTTCTCCTCCTCACTCATTTGAGAAACTCCCTCTACCATATACTAAAGACTATTATGCGTTTGGTCTATTTCTAGGATTCTATTCTGTGACGTTGATCTGTTTGTCTAGTCACACACGGAGTACTAGTACATTTACCACAGCAAATACAAGCACAATGAACAGTAAATTGCAAGTATACTTAGACTTTAAATGTTCTAAATTATATCTGTATTCTCATACTGCAGATATTTAGACAGATTTAGCTATTGATCACTCTAATTCATTATCCAAACATATATTCCTTTTTTTTATTGCACCAAGAAATAGATCAATTATTATTATTTTGAATCAGATATTAATTGTCACTCAAGTTTTGGAAAAATAAAGCTTAGCTATCACCAATTTTTCAATCAAAACTACCAATTCAAGATGATATGCTGAGGCTGTTTTCCAATTCTGAATGTGCCTTTTAAGCATACAGAATGTGGTGTATTCAGAAATCTCAGTGCACATTCATTCAACATCTCGTGGTGGTTTAAAGGCACAGAAATCTGTGAAACACACTGCTCTTACTTTCTGAGGGTGCTCCACGATGACTTTGAAGTCTAGCCATTAAAGAGCATTTGAAAGAGCACTTACTATTTAGTGCCCCGTAAACATATATTTTGATTTTCTTTCATACTGTTTAATGGCACAATATTCAGCAAGGTCTGTGGAAACCAGCTAGTAATCACAACAGACACACTCCAAGGAGGAGTACCAGCACTTCCTAGACCGTGCTTCTCTCCCTCCCTGGCGTGGAAGGGTGGCAGCCGATTTTATCATTGTGCCAAATATTCACTAGCTTGTCTGTTATTGGTTTAACATAGCACATTCACACAGATTGAAGCTGATTTTCAGTAAAAGTCTATAAATAATGCTCTTCGACTGTGATCTTGAGGCTTTTGAGATCTGTCTGCCTGCAGCCACCACTCCTTCTTACCAAGCATTTCAACACTGGGGAGAAGATTCATGTCCTCACAACAAAAGATGACTTTTGGAGTAGAACCTATCCAGTAATCAAAAGTAGCGAGTACAAGAGGGAAGGTGGTGACCTCTCTCAGTAACATGAACAAGGAGAAACTGAAGGAACCTTTCCTTTTGCTTAGGAAGTGCCCAAGCCACTCATTGCAGGAAGTGTTTAGCTCCTGATCACTTCTCTGAGAACCATTATAGAAGGTGAGCAAATCTAAAACCTCTCCCCTCCCTCCACAATTAGTTCAGATTGCAGTCAATGTTAAAAGATAACCATTGCAAGGTGTTTTTCTAGGAATGATGCTGGAAAAATAATTTTTTTCTCCTCAAGGGTTTTCTTTCTATTCTCTCTCCATGACAACTTTTGAAATTTTGTTAAAACACGTACAACACACCAACCTCTCAGGCTATCCACAAGCTCTCAAGGTGAGTGGGTACAAATGGTACCATTAAAGAAGTGCACCCAGGACAACTGCACAGTTCTGATCACTTGGAGATCTCACAGACTCTGCACTGCAGCTACTACCACATTGGAGCTTTTTTTCCTTTCTTATTTATTTATTTGTTTATTTGTTTGCTTGTTTGTTTGTTTGTTTTGCTGGCACACAGTGACACAAGGTTGCTTGTTTGTCTGTTTATTTAAGAAAAAAGTACTTTGATCACCTGATTTCCAAATTGACCAGAGAGATTTCTTACTGGACTAAAATCTGCATTGCAACGGAAGAAAGAAAGCTAGAGCATCTATCTATATGGTGCATTTGTTAGAGAGCTAAACTGAATAGCTGCTACTAGATCAACTGGAGAGGGTATTTATGGAAAAAGAGAGGGAATTTTTCGAAAATATATTATCAAGGGTTTGAGGGAACCAAGTATGATTCAGGACTATTGGGATATGCTGCTTTGAATTATAACACCCAAGTCATGGTAAGATTCCTTGTAGCAACAGAAACCTCCCCCAAACAGATGCATGCTTAATTGACCCCATGTGGTGAAAGAAATCATGCACCTCACTGTTTTTGGTAAGCACTTGCCTCATCTCAAGCATCCCATTGATGTCCCTTTTCTGGGGACCCTTATATTTAAATGCTCTTTAGATTACATATAAATAGAGAAGAGAGCAAAAGCTACAGTGCACTTTGGCATAGTATAATTTCTGGAAGAGAAAAAAAATGGCTGTTTCTATTTTATCTTTTCTGCCTCTACTTAAGAGTGTCATGCCGAGAATTATGCTGGGGCTAGGATTTAATGGCCATGCCAGGAATTGGAAGCAGCACCTGTGGACCAGAATTTAAATCCCATGGACGTTTTTCTTGATGCTTTTATAGAGCATGAATGAGGGAGTAATTTAAAAATAAGCCCTGCATCCTATTTAAAAAGATAAGAAGGAGCGGGATGTGTGTAAATGTTTGGATTAAATATAACCGACTGTACCGTATTTAAATGGCTTGGCACTTTGAAAATGATAGAATCAGGGTTCATAATGGTGCAAGCATGTACCTAATGGAACTAAATTTGCAATATAGGTGCATAGTGGAAAAGAAGGGCAGACAAGTGCCTCTGAGAATCTAAGTGAGACGGCACCAAAGAATGAAACATATTGAGTTTAATGATTGACCTTATTGGAGACTTTCTGCTCTGACAATGAAGATGTGGATTATCCTATTATTCTAAGCAGGTGGATCATCTTATTAATGCACCCTAGCCTTTCACATTTTTATTTAACTTTAAATTAAGTTGAACAATTTCAGTAACATCTTCCCATCCCTTAAAGAAAACAGAAGTCAATGCCCAGAAATATTTTCTGCGTAGCTTTATATATTTTTTTCGTCCCGGAGACACACTTTCAGCTCTGCCACACTCTAATGCTTTGGCTTTCATTTGGATATAGCTGAGGTGTCTTGGAAGTTTCTCTCTAAATTCCTTCAAATCCGAAGGAGCTGAAGGAGATTCTAGCAGGCTGTGCTCCTCTTAATGACTCCACATGGAATAGCATCTTTGGAATTCTGATTTTGACACTGTCAGCCACTTATAGTACTGACTATAAGAAGCAGCAAGATGAGCCATAATCAAATGTTTTCTGAATTCATCCCCAGTATACTCTTCCCCTTAAACCAAAATTAGGCAGTGAAGTAATATTTGTTTAGAAACACTTACCAGGCACCTGCTTAATACTATAAATGCTATCCTGGCAAAGCCTTCTCACACAAAGGAAATATTTCACTAGAAGGTCAATATCTGCAACTACTGAAAAAGAAATGGAGCTGTTTCAAACTCACCGACAAAGGCTCCTGTCTCAGCCCCCATTCCACTCTTTTTTTTTTTTCTTTCTGGTTTTGTTTCCTTTCAGCATATTTTAGGAACTAATCAGCTCTATAAAAGGTACCACTGTTAATCTACTGTTTGTCTTGGTCTTCATTGTAACTCCTTAAAAGATAGAGTGCAAACAAAGTGAGAATTAAGGTCATTCCTTTTAAATCCTTCAGCGAGGAAGACAAGAGCTAAGTTATTGCTGAGGACTATGGAGAGAAGGGCTGGAGGAATCCAGGATAGAAAAAAAAAAATTCATTGTTTATTATTTGCCAGTCACAGAGCAGCCCCCATTCCCATATTTGTGAAGGGATTATCCTCCCATCTTCAGAGATTAATGGGAAGCCCAGACAAGTCTCTGGCTCACCGTCCACCCTGCTCCAAAGCAGTTTCCAAAAAGGTGGACCTCAGATTGCATTCACTCTGGAGACACACTGGGACAGGGCTTGCACTCTGCAGACTTAGTGATTCTTCCTCTTGCTGCTAGAGATACTCAAACAAACATTAACAGTCAAGGGGATTCCACGCTTATACAGAAGCAAAACTGAGCTTAGCAGGTGGTAGCTATGCTCATGGAAATCTTAGCATGGAAATCTTAGCATGCATCACATTTCAAGGGAGTAAGGGAGTCATAAAAACAAACAAACAAACAAACAAATACGTAAAAATATCAGAGGGGCATGTCATACTGACCTTTTTCTTTCTTCTACAATCCCAATTCCAGCTCTACCACCCACATTTTATTTGAGACAGAAATCTGTTGACGTACACTTAACTTCTTTATTTGCTGCTACTGCTGCTGCTGCTGTTCATTAAGTACCATGAACCTCTATTATTCTTTAAAAGTTTTTAATGTGGCAAAGAGTTGATCTAAGTGAAGAACGCACCACAAAGTTTTGTACTTAAAAACATAAGATGAGGAGGCAGAAATTATCATCTGTAGGCAACAGAGGAGCAAATTATTACACAATGGAATATTACTCATCAATTAAAAATGACAAATTTGACGACTTTATAACAACATGGATGTACTTAGAAGGAATCATATTAGCAGAAACAAGTCAAGAAGAAAAAGACAGAAACCAAATGACTTCACTAACATATGGGACACAGTGAAAAAATAAACAAAAGACTTGGGGAAAAGTCAAAACAAGCTAAGCACCAAACTGAAGAACACAACTTTGAGCAGGAGGGAAGGGGAGGGGGATGGAGGGGAGGGGGGTAAACCCTGGGGATTACAATGTTGTGAAATTTATATATAAATTTAAAAAATTATATAAAAAATTATTAATTTCTAATAGCGAGGATTGACACATAGTAAATGATAACTAGTTGCATGAAAGCAAGGTTTGGTAGTTTTGACTGCTTGATAATAATATTATCAACAAAAATGTTAATGCTTATGATACATTTACAATGTACCCTGCAGTATGTTAAGCATTTTACTATATTATATCGTTTAGTTCCAACATCAACACTATGAAGTTATTATGCCCATTCCACAGGTAAGAAAAACCAAAACTCACAGAAATCATCACTGTTCAAGTCACACAAGTTATCTGTAAGAAAGCCAGCTGACAGCTTTTCCACGGTTTTACTCTGGCCCCTCTGTTCTTGGTGTTCTACGGCTGCTGCTTCAAAGCAGCATTTCTTATGTGAGCTTGGGAACAACCAACAGATTGTTCCAGATTCACTGTCATTATTCATATGAACAAATGGACCCTGGGGAGAATTAAGGTGATGCCTTAATCAAGGTATGAGATGAAAAGAACCTAGCTTCTGGCAGTTTCTGATTTTGTTCTCATCTCCCAAAGAATTTAGCTACGTATAAAATAACAATGACTACGTTGATGGTGCTTCAGTGAAAATCATAGAGAAAGATCTCTTAAAAGGAGTAATGTTTCTTCCTTAAGGAGTATCTTGTTTCCTCCAGTAAAACACACCACACACACACACACACACACACACACACACACACACACACGAGTGTTAAGTTTTCCCAGGCAGCATGAGTTCTGTTTGTAAAACCCTTAGCATATGGTGGGTCTGCCTGGCTTTCTGTTGTATTTGATTATGATTGGCCAAGTTAATTCATTACATTATATGTTCACCCCTCTTTGGAAACTGTACAGGATTAAATTGCATTTTTAAAGCCTTAGCAAATCACTGTGCAATTTAAATTAGAATAAAGCAAGCACTAGTTTTTTGGGGGCGGTTTGGGGGGGTATTTTGGTTTTCCTTGTAGAAAATTTAACAGAATTTCTGGCCCTGTTTTTGGACTATTTGTCCAAAGACTTACGTACACTGTTGGCCTTTGGGATGCATGCTTCTAAGCATATTGACCATTCAGTATTAAAGGCAGAACCTATAACCAAAAACCAACCAGAGTGGAAAGCCATACATGAATCACTGTTTCCTCACGAATAATCCTAGAACCCCATTTTTAGTCAACAGAATATCTCCTCAAATGTTAATAGCTTACAAACTAAGCTAAAGAGACTGAGTTATATTTATATTGTTTAGTGACTTCCCTCATTCTGAGGAAGATGCTGCAAAATATTGTGATGACCAAATGAAAGAGAAAGAATAACAATTGCTCCTACAAATTTACAAATAAGATATTCCCAAGTGAGCCATAGTAAATAGCTAGCTCCTTTAACAAAAATCTAAAGAATATTTACTATTATTTTTAAGTGTGTTTATTGAGCTATACATTAATTTCTAACATATTACCTAATCTTATCTATATCATAGGTTGTGATATTACTGTCACTTTGAAATAAAATAAGTAGACAAATAAAACAGACAGAATTAAGAAGGTATTCCCATTTGTGGACTCTTTGGCAGTCCTATAGAACTCCGTGAGAAAGACTGAATTATAGGTGCCATTTAACTTTACCAATTATAGTTTCATTTGTAACGTTTGGATTTTTTTCGTGTGGCCTAGTTTTAACATGATGAGCTTCAATTTTTCAGGATTAGAGACTATCGTTCACCATCTAAACAAATGGGTCGCTTTTCATTTTCAAATGTAACTATAAATTCTGCCATGAGTTTATAATGATGACTTAACTCTATATTTTACAGTAGGCAAGGAAACTACTCTTGATTTTGCAGTGAAATCTGTCAATCAAATCATTAGATGAGCTTTCAGGGTTTTCCTGCAGTGACAAGGATAGGTGCCACTTCTGAAGGTAAGTTAAAAATGAAATATAATGATATACTAATATAATAGCTTCCCTTAATAGACATACTAATATAATAGCTTCCCTTAATAGACAATCTCACTTCTGAAGAAAGCAGAAAAGCAAAAAGAGAAAAGAACAAATTAAGTACCAAATTACTGAACTTCTGTTTATGATTCCTAGGCATTAATATTATTTAAACATCAAATTAAGGAAATTTTGCATTGTCAGAAAATACTTACTAAATTTTTTTTCATTAAGAAATTGTTCCCAGAGTGAGACAAACACACAGAGTGCAGACAAATACCAATTTGGGGAAAAACACTTTGAGAGCTATTGAATCAGTACTTTAGGGTATCAACATTCATTTCTTCAAAATAAAGTCTACAAAATGTGTCATTATATGCCAAACTGACAATGTTTTTATTATTGAAAAATTTCCAGAAAGTACAGAATGGCTACTTGACAATCAATCACTACACAGCTGCATTTTGCTTGCTGCTTCATGAGGGACAACCATGGGCCACATGATAAGTTTTACAAACGGCCTCCAAGGAAGTAATGGCTCATACCAGCACCAAGCATGAGCATTTCTTCTTGGCCTCAATCCTAAAAAAAAAAAAAAAAATCTGTTATCTTTAACAAAACAGACTTGTGACGACTATATTAAATATGAAAAGAAATTTTTATCATCAGACAAGTCAGTCTAAAGAACCCGAGAAGACAGAAAAGCAAAGGGGATGGCATTGTATGAGACCAAGACCAGAGGAAAGAAACAGCCCCAAGCAGAAGCGGAGTACATATTCAGAGATGTCCCACTCTCAGGAGTAGCTCTGGAGGGGACTTGAGGGCTGCCCTCAGAACAGCAAAGGTTGTCAGGTGTCCCTGTTCCCCTTGTTTATACAGTGCTGCCGGCAGGAGCTGCTTTAAATCCCTGGCTAAACTTCAGAACATTGCTTGCAGGAAATACCCTGTCTTTGGCCTCCCAAAGTGGGAGCAAGGTCCTGAGAGACAGGCAGGAAGGAGGTGTGTGAGTCCAGATTCTTAAAACAGATAGGGGAGGGGATGCTAGCAGCACCCTGCTGAGCGGGCAAATGGACTGCTGCCCCAGCATCAGAATTGAGTTCTGCTTAATGTGACAGCCTGAGTCGTTGAAAGAGCTGGTTCACTGCCTGCTACTGCAGGCCTAGACGCCACCAGTGCAGCCTGCTCTCAGGCAGCCCTCCCGGGTGGGTGAGTCGGTGGGTCGATGGGTCTGTAGGTTGGTCTGGGAGAGGCCTATTTGTAGGTGAAAAGGTAAATACTATTCTAGAGGAACCTGTTTGAGCTGACTATATTAATGAACCTAATCTTTCATCATTACTTATGCTAAATGAATGATTGTGGTTTGACAGCTATTGAAGGAAAACTAACAGCATTTAACAAGGATGGGGACCATGACAAAGGCTTCCCCAAGGATTAAAGATAATTAAAGGAATGAAAGAAAACTGAAAAAATAAGTTCTGATTAATATCTTCAAAAGGACTTGAAAGGTTATTACACCCCTAAGACAAGAACAGGATGCCATCTAGAGCAACAGGACCAAAAAGTTCTTCCAGAACTTGTTCTTCGAGAAACAAGAAAGAGGGAGGAAGAATTAAGGAGACATCTACCTGAAAAGAAGAGACTAGCTGTCATTATCTGTAGACATACAAGCCTAGATAATGTCAGGGAGTTCACTGAAATGCTACTAAAATTTGTAAGAGTGTTTTAGTTAGGCAACTGGTATAAGATCAATAGGCACAAAATTACATTACGTCAGGTGGAGAGACACTGTAGTTTGCTTGACCTAAATCCCCCTCAGCCTTGCTGCCTTCCTTGTCATTTGGAGGTGGCAGTGCCATACAGTTCTAGCTGGTGAGAAGTGGGTCCAGTCTCCGAAGGAGTTTTTTTCACGTTTGATACAAGCAGTACAATATTCCTTTCTTTACCCTTCTCCTCCTTAGAACACTGGCATAAGGCCAAAGATGCACTGGCTGTAAGGCCACCAGAGACAAATGAGACCTCTTTACTTTCATCAGGCTCCTAGATTGACACCAGAACTGCTCACCCAGTCATGATTTTCTTTGTCACTCGGACTGCGTTCTCTTGTGCTCACTCTCCCAGAGAAGACGTAGAAGCAATACCCAGAGCCAGTTTCCTCTAAGGAGAGAACGCTGTGTCTCCTCCTCCTAGTTTCTGGAGAATGTTTATGAGAAACGTGCTCAGAGAAGCTTCTCTAGCAATGAACTACAGTAATGTGTCCTGATCGTATAATCTTAGGACTTTGGTTAATGTGAGTAAATTAAACTTGTTTCTTTAAGCTACCTTTAGGTTTCCTCCTTTTGCAGCTGAACATTTCTAAGTGATACATCCGTGAAACAATCAGTGTGATAGAAAAAGAATTTCTTGCACAAAGGAAGCAAAAGCAATAATTTTACAAACAAGTATGACAAGAAAACAAGAATTACGTGAGGAAATCTGTCACCCAAAAAGTCTTCAAGAAAATGGATGAACCAGTTTCTGATTGAGAAGACTTCCCAGGATAAAGATTTGAGTCTATAAGCTAATGTAATATCAGCTGAAATTCTAGTAGGATCTTTAATGGAACTGACCAGGAGATTCTAAAACTTATCTGAGGAAGAAAATGTGCATACAGATCTTTAAAATTTAGAGGAAGAAAGCAAAAATGTAGAATATATAGTCTAGCATATATCAAGTATACTCGGAAGTTACATTACTTAAAACAATGTAACCTTAGCACAGGAATAGACAAATATGCTGATGGAACAAATGGAAAATACGAAAACCGATCCTTGCCTATATTAAATTTGGTATAGAACAAGGTGACATTTCAAATCATCAGAAAAAGGAAGGATCTTTGTAACATGGCATTGGAAAAGTATTTATTTTACAAGATTAGACTTTGTACACTATAAAGAAATTCCAGGTAGAATAAAGAGTCATGTGCAAAAAATAAGATTTTTAAAACATTGCAATAAAATAAATGAGAATATTTTTAAATTTATACAGTAAAATAAAAATATTATTAGCCCTTTGTAGACAAATTTACAATATAAACAATATCCTGGATAAAAATGCCTCCAGCATATGTAGCAGGAGAGGATTCATTATCAATAAATATAAAGATTTCTTACTAAATGAAGAAGTAATATACTGAATCAGAGAATGGACAAAGATGATAAGCAAGACAAGGATGAATAAATACAAATACTAAAAAATTATATATGAAAAGCATTATTATTAATAAGCAGAAGATTTCAAATTAAAGAACTGTATTTTGCCACCAGACTGACAATGGTTAGAAAGGGTGTTAAATAGATTAGTTGTGAAAGGGTAGAAAATTGTATACTCACACAAATAGAAGTGAATGGACAGAACCATTTTGATGGATGAAAACAGATACTACTATCCATATTTATAATGTACATGCAATTTGATCCAGCAATACCATAAATTCTCTTTAGCTCTATCAGTCATCTTACCATCACTGTCAATGTCCTTATATTTTCTGGTCTTCCATTTACTCTGACTTTTCAGTTGTATGACTTATCATCATCAGCCACCGCCAAATCCCCTGAAACTCTTCTGGTGGCAGTCATGAATAACTAAGTGTCACGTGCTATGAAATCTTTTAGGTACTTTCCCTATGTATCCTTGAAGTATTTGATGCTGTGAAACACTTTACTTGATATTATTTCTTCATTTAATTTTGAAGACCTTTCACTCATTTTTCTGTCCAATTCTCCATCTCCCTTGCTAATCCTCTTTCTTCGATTGATCTTCAAAGTTGATGTTCCCTGAGAATTGTTGCTTGGATTTCTCTTTCTTACTCTCTGTGATCCCCTTGGGTGAGCTCAACTTATGGGTTTAATTTCTATTTACAAGCCTGAGATTCTAAAATAACCAGTAGCCCTCTACTTACATTGCCCCAGGATACTCTATGGGTAGTCTCACAACCTCAACAGTAGTTTCTTCTCTATGCATTTTTTGTCCTGATAAAAACTGTCCATCCAGTCCCCATAACTAAAATTCTGGGAGTAATCGAAGATTTGCCATCTCTCATTCTTGTATTTAATCTATCAAACAAGTCCTTCAGTTTCTTATTGCTCCTCTCATTTGACCTGTTCCTCTCCACCCTTATTGCTATTGCATTATTTTTTGCCCTCATTATCCATTCAGAAATTCTTGACATGGAACTTACAAATGGTAAGAACCCAGGGATGAACTTTAAGAGATCTTTGAGACATCTTATATTATATGTAAAGTGTGTGTGTGTATATGCATAAGTGATTTTAAGAAGCTATCTGAAGTCCCATTAAGATAAAGAACTATTAGCCTAGCCTAATTGCTGTTATAGTTTCCTTGTTATTGTTCCTGTTTCCAGTCTTACCTTTCTGACATAACCCCCATTCCCATGTCTTTCTAAAAGATAAGTCTTGTCATGTTTCTGTTATAAAATGCTATAATGTCTTATCATTTTAACGCAAAACCCAAATATTCTCTGTGATTTACCTTCTGCTGATATCTGCAGCATTTGTATCACAATTTTTTCTTTCCTCCTTAATCCTAACTCTAATCCATGTTGAATTTTTAATTTTAAATTGCCCCTAAATCCTGGAAAGAAGTCCATATTTCTTTACCTTCACTCACATTGCTCTTTACATGTACACACTTCATTACAAAGTCTTTCCTATCTTCCCTTTGCTTCCAAACCCAACAAACCTTCAAACTTTAGGAAGAATTGACCACCACTTCTTCTATTCCCAGAGTGTATATATTCTATAATGGTCAACTCATGTACTGAACTGTACATTTTCTGAGATCCTCAACATTGTCTTCTTTTTGTGCTCTTCAGGAAACAACACGGAACTCAGCTCACAAGCTATTGCGCACATGCCAGTGACTTTAAAGGGGATACTTGTCTGGTTCTTTTAGGATCATCAACTGTTTCATATTTTAAAAAGAAAAGAAATGGAAAAAGAGAGAACATTTCAACTAATAGAGTGCTATTGGGAAATTTTCTAAGTTTAAACAGAATCCAATAAACATCAAATCCTCATTGCTGAGGCCGAAAATTCTAACATAATGTGCAACAAAGATAATGATAAAGAAATTTTTAACTTTTGTTGGGAGTTCAACATAGCTTTCTTTTGCCTTCATTCAAACATTAATTTTATAAGATCTATTTCTTAGGATCGTTGTGTAATGTTAAAAGATGTATACCAGAAATTAGAATCAGGACATCAGCATTTTCAGCTTACAAATCAACTAATTAAAGATTAGAGGAAAGAAAAGGGGAATAAAGAAGCAGCTTCTGTATTAAAGGTATGAAAACAAAATACCCAGTTCTGAGTCCAAGATTTTGACGTATGCAAAATCATAATTTTATCAAAATTCCTTTACATGCAAATCTTGAAAAATAATGTAAGAAAATGTACCATGTTGCATTTCTGTGTGTTCAAATGTTGAAAGCAGGAAATGGAGAGAGATGAAAGAAAGTATGTCATATATGTACCTGACGGGGGAAGAATTTCTGAAAAATACATCAAGTTCTTGAAAAGGAAGTTTCCTACTTGCTTCAGTGAAATAACAATCTAACATAAAGAAGGCATTATCATTGCATCATGCAAATATTGACTGACTTAGCTAATCAAGGCTGTATATCCACAGCCTCTTTTTACCCTGGAGTCTGTAGCGACAGCTTTGTGTACTCTGCAGTCTCTTGTGCCTGAACCAACAACTGATAGAGTATTAGATCAAAGCCTTGATACACAGATGCCAGGCAATTTGGTATTAAACAAGCGATAAGAGTACAAAAGAAGTCTCGATGTACTTTCACCACGATTTGAACAGCAAATAGTTAATTAGGTTGATAATAGATGTCAACATTTCATATGATGTCATGGCCCTAGAAGGTGTAAACTTCTCTACCCTGAGATGGAAAATGAAATCATTTTATTTTGTGAGAAGCAAAAATGAATGCTATTTCATTATTTATGATTCTCCTCATCTGAAGCATTTGGTGAAGCATAGTTTTAATTATTTCTTCAAGGATTTTTTTTATAAAGGGACAGAATATAATTTTTATCTGCATAATTTAAGTGAAGTATTTAAAAGGTGATATGATGAGCCAGTAAAGTTTGCATTCAATGCAAATAATCAAGGCCCGAATTCATTAAGGATTATGAAAATGCTATTTCCAGATATTTTGGAAGTTTCTTATGTGTGTCATTTATAAAATATCTTACTCATTCCAAAAGAAACAAAAAATAATGCTGTGATATTAAACATTTATATATCTTTGTGATTTTTTTATCTAAATAAAAGCAATGAATTCTTCAGTTATTTTAAACAACTGAATAAGCCATCAGGAAAAACTGATGGCTGATTCAGTATTATGTAAACAGCTCAAAGGTATGCACTGCTTTAAATTATACCTCTTGACTAAGAACTACATAAAGGTTACTAGAGACTATGTATCTTCCCAAATCCCCAGTATCAACTATGAAGTAATTAGTACCTTCCAATGACAAATGAAATACTGAACTCTTAGAACAAAGTTTAAATGTTGTTTTATACGTGTGTGGTTGGGGTTGGGGAGAGGAACCCAAAAACTGAACAGTCAGATCATGCTATAGGAGATGAAAATAAACACCACAGAAACCACAGAGTTGTCATTAACCTTTTTGGTACAACCACATAGTAAATCTCTAGAATACTACTTCCCTTTTCCAGATTTTATAATAAAATCAATGTACATTAACAGTGCCATCTACTGCTTAGCAGAAACACTACAGTGTCCCAGAGTGGCCCAGTGAATCCAAGGTGGTTATTTTATTTTTGTTAGGGGTATCATTATTGGAATTGGTCCATGATGCTAATCTGAGGACACTATGAAATATATTAAACACATGTCATCATTGGCTAGCTCCTTTCCTTTTTAACAAAAAAAAAAGGTTCAATTTTCTTGAAAATTGTGATTTTTGGAAACTAATATAGTAGGAGTATTAAAGTAAAGCTCAGGAGAGCTGAATTCTTATTCTTTCCTAGTCCTACCATTGTTTGAACCATTTTCTGGTTAGCTTTCATAATTGTGCCCAGCAAAATAGTAACAAGATCTTTGTGACTTATTTCAGGGTGGGGAGGGGGAAATTACGGTATATAGGATCTAGCATAAAGACATCAGAATCCTCTTAAAAATTCCTTCTAAATATTCTTCAAACTTACTGAGATTTATTCAGTTGAGAATGGAAATAGTTACTTTAAGGCTCTCTAACATGTAGATAAAATTATTTAGAAGAAATCTGAAGTATATAGGCAATCAGCTTACTAATGTAGAAATTTTCATGTATTTATAATTATGAATATAGAGTCCAAATCCAATGAAAATGGGAAAAACTATCTCCCATAAAATTCACATATTAAAACGTTTAAAATCACAGCTTCATGTGCCTCCTGATGTGATGTACCAAGAACATAGTTAATGTTGGAGTCCTGCCAAAAACACGTGACCTAAATCTAATGTTCAGAACATACTAGATAAGTTCAAATCAAGAGACTTTCTACCAAAAAAACTGACCTGTAATTTTTTAAAACATCCAAGTCATATGAGACAAAGACCGAGTATTGTTCCAGATTCAAGGAGACTAAAGAGACATGACAACTAAATGCAATGCATGATGCTAGATTAGGTCCTGGAACAGGATAGAAAATTGACAAACTAAGTTTTATTAAGACGGTAATATTTACATGTAGGCAAATTATTAAATATAGTATTGAATTGATGTTAGTTTTCTTGAGCTTAATAATATCATGAGCTGAAAGCAGCACTATACTTGGGAAATACATGTTGAAAAGTATGGGGTAAATAAAGGGCACAAGGTCCACAACTAACTCAAATAGTTCAAAACAACCACATACAAACATACACTCACATGCATATATACATGTAAATATATGTGCATACATTTATATTTTTATATATGTGAGAGGTAAAGGAAATGAGGCAAAGGATAACAACTGATGAATGAGTGAAGGATAAGTAGGAGTAGTTTTCACTACTTCTGTAACTTTTATAAGTCTAAATTTATTTTAAAATAAAAAGGTTTTAAAAAGTACAATGGTAGATACATTTTCTTGCATTAAAAAAAACATACATTTTCTTCCATTTAAATGATGGTACAGACTGAAGAAACCCATTTCGCCTGAGCATTTGACTTTATCTTTGAAGAAATTGAAGACCCAAGTACTGAGGAGAACTTCTTAAGTAGTAGAAACAGCAGTAGCAACAAAAAGTGATCTCCTGAGTCTCCATCTAGTATCCTTTTCAGCAAACTACAGTGACTCTATAAAAAGATGATATACATCACAGGTGTCTAAGTGCATTTTAACTAAGGTATCTCAGTTGCATTCTTCAGAGTACAAACAGCTCGTCCTCACCCTGTGCCTGCAGCTTGCTGACATGGGGAGATGACAGTGGTAAAGTTGGTGCTGTCTTAGGGATCAGAGCCACGGGGGAAGCACAGTGCATACATAACCAAACTGTGGTCTTTGATCTTATTTTAAAGCTGAAATTACATGTAAAGGGGTCAACTCTTGGGTTAACAAAACAGTTATAGGCATTTTCTATAGATAGCACATTTTGTTGGTTTTTATGTCTTTTGTTACATGATAAAAGATGATAAGAGTCAAAAGTACAAATGCTGGGGCTTTTAGAACCCAACATTAACACCCCTCTCCAGACTATAGGTTTTCTTACACTGTACAATCAAAGCTTGTTAGAAGATAAGATGAATGAGCCTATTTTCTACATTAAAGTGCCAGCAGTTACAAGGCAAGAGAGAGGTGAGGAAGAAAGAGGGGGGGAAAAAATCATGAAATAAGGAAACTAGGTAAGATGACAGATGTGATAACTCACCTTATTGTGATAAGCATTTTGCAATATGTACACATAAAATCACTGCTTATACACCTTAAAACAACAGAATATTATATGTTAGTTATACCTCAATAATGGGTGGGGAGAAATTAAGGATAAGTATGAAAGTCCTTTAAATAGTTCATATACTTTAAGGTTTAAAAAATGAACTGATTATGCAGCAAACTATAAATACATCAATAACCTTTTGGTTTATACACAGTAACAACGTGTGTACGCTGCACATCAAATCTCTAGTGAGGTCTCACTTGTTACTTTCTCATTAGTTTAATCATTTAAATGTAATAAGTAATTAAGTGTAAAGGGAAAAATATCATTGTTTTCACAATGTCTAATGCCTGAATAATTTGGTCCATTTCCTCTAAGTAGCCTGTCACCTATAGGCACTTCAGCAACACAGCTGCTTAGGGCTGTTTGAATGATAACCCTCCACCCCTAATGATTTTATTTCTTTTCTGAGTGGGCTGAAACTTCTGTCAATGTATAAGTCAAAGAACGTGAAAGTATTATCCTAGATCATGTTCCCACCAGAATCAGTCTAGGGCCTATTAGCAGGTAGGACCATGGACACACCATTTTGCCACCCCCAACAGCCGATGACCAACTTTGTTTCACATTCATTAAAGTCTTTCCATCTGTGACTAAACTGAAAACCAAATAATAACAGAGGTATTAGTGCCAGGTGAATTCCCAGAAATTTCAAGTTATAGTTTCTGGAGCTTGTACTGGAAGCCCAGCGGAAACAGAAGAGGCAGGGTCACGTACTCAAAGATGTCAGTGGGTGAGAACACCTGGTGTTGAGGCCTGTCCTGCCATCTGCTAATTTCACTGTATATCTTCATCTGAAAAAACAGGGCAATAAGGTGACCTAGATCATGAGTCTGGAGCACAAAAACTGGTGAATGACTGTTACATTACTAGGCAAAGTTTGCTAACAATTTATAATTTTCTTTCACAATTTTTACAGACCATTTTCACATACACCAGTGTTTCTTTTGTTGCTGTTGTTGTTGTTGAACTTCAATAGAAATTTTTAATAATATACAGAAATGCACAGAAAATTGACACTTCAAGCAAACAAACAAACACATTTATAAATTTCCTGGAATAAAAAATGGACAACAGTATTTGTAGTTTCATTGGCTATTCAACTTTAATCTAATTCTTAATTCTGTTGAACTTATACATAAGTAATGAATCATATTTCTTTATTTGTCCAACTGTGATTTCAAGAAAATCCAAGGTGCCTCTTTTACATGTCCATGCATGTATCTTTATATGCATGCTTAAAATTTATCTATAGATTATAACCACAACATTATATAAGAATGAGTTGAAACAATAAGTTAATTAGAAATAATTTGGCCTTTTAATTAGACTATTCATCAGTCATCTCATTGAGGATCTGAATCTGATCACTTTCATGAGATTAAATTCCATTTTAACAGACATCTTTTAGTCACCAATTTGTAACAGATGTTATAAACAGCAACTGAATGCTTGAAACAACCTGCGCTTTGCATATTATTTTTGTCTAAATGAGGAAATGTAGCACTGAATAGAGAAGCAAATTGTTCAATGTAATAATACTAAATGCCAAATCTCAGAAATAAAGATATACATGAGTTCATTTTACTTCAGAATTATTTTACAAGTATGATCATGTTTTTAAAGTTTTGTGATAGATGGTTATAAATATATTATTAAATGAACTGAATTTAATGAAAAAGCTTACAAATTCTAGACATGAATATTTTATCATTTCTAACACATTTAAGTTTGTTATTTTTGCATTGAAGGGGGCAATTTTTCTTCCTCTCCTCTTTCACTCTACTTACTCAAAGAGAAAAAATAATCTGGATTTCTAAGCTTTCCAAGAGTTTTATGTATAATCTCAAGATATCAAACTAAACTATTCTACTTATGATAGGGCTTTCTCTCTGATTAGATAAACTGAATCAGTAATATGATATTACAGTGGTAGTTTGCCCTATAATGTTTAAAATATAACCTGGTGACCTAGCCATAACGGATGACTGAATAATGTTCTCCTTCTGTTTGACACTAAAAAAGAACTTCAGGGAATTTTGTTCATCCTGTTCTTTCATTGTGCAGTGTCCTCACTATCAAGTTTTACAGTGCTAAAACTAAAAGCGTGTCGTAGAGTATTTCATCAAAGTAACTCTGTTGGCCAATACCCTGAGGTTCTCCCATCACCTTATCACCCATGAACCATCTTAGTCTCTTGTGCCCATGTCTCCCCTAATTTCACCCTCCTCCCCATCACTTGCTCTAAAGCTTCAGTTATCCTGACAGTTTTAAATTTTTCTTGCCTGTCTGTTTTTTTTCCCTTTATCTCTCATATAAGTGAGAACACCTGGTATTTCTCTTTTTCTTTCTGGCTTATTTCTGCCAGCATGATTCCTTCTAGATCCATCCATGTTGCTATGAATGACATAAGTTTGTCTTTTTTAATTGATGAATAATATTCCATTGTGCAAATATACCACATCTTTTTCAATCAGTTTTGGGGCATTTGGATTGTTTTCATACCCTGACAATTGTTAATAGTGCTGTGATAAACATGCAAATACAGTTGTTCTTTTGAATTGGTGTTTTTGTATCTTCTTTTGTATCTGTTTTTGATTCCAATAGCGGGATCACTGGATCTAGTGGTAGTTGCATTTTCAGTAGTCTCTGGGTCCTCCACACAGCTTTCCATAGTGGCTGGACCAGTTTGCTTTCCACCAGCAGTGTAAGAGTGTTCCTTTCTCTCCATACCCACACTGGCATTGATTGTTGCCTATTTTTTTTTACTTGGCCCATTCTTATTGGTGCAAGATTGTATCTTATTGTGGTTTTGATTTTCATTTCCCTGATTATTAATGATGTTGAACATTTTTTTTTCATAAGTTCATTGGCCATTTGCATTTCTTCTTTGGAGAAGTAACTTTTTAGTTCTTCTCCCCATTTTTTGAGTGGGCTTTTTGCTTTCTTCTTCCTAAGTTGTGTAATTTCTTTGTGATCTTTGTTATCAGAACCTTGTCACTTGTATGGACAGGAAAAATTTTCTCCCACTCTGTTGGGTTTCTTTTTGTTTTAGGTATTGTCTCTTTTGCTATACAGAAGCTTTCTAGTTTGATGTAGTCCTAGTTGTTTATGTTTTCCTTCATTTTTTAGCATCTGTAGATGTGTCCTGAAATGTGTTTCTACAGTGTAAGCCTTGCAGTGTTTTACGCAAATTTTCCTTTATGTATTTTATGTACACCATAAAGAAAGGCCCATGGATTTTTTTGCTCAGTTTTATCAAAATGCATATATTTGGGTCTTAACTTAGCACTAAACAAAAATCTTGAAGGTCAGTAGGGAGGGTAGAGAGGATAGGGCCCTGGACACTGCATTTAGTATTTAAAAAAAAATGAGAGCCAGGATGCTGTTGAATCATATACACTTAGCTATTTTGTTCTTTTCTGACTTAAAATTATTGCTTCACAAGTCATAATACATAATGACAAGAAAAGTAAATAAATCATCCTTACCAAGGAATATTTATAACATAACCAAACCTAATAATGGTGTCAGTTGACAATCATTTAGAAGGCAGACTGACTAAAGGAACATCATTTAAGTATGTTCCCTAGGTTTCTGAGGAACTAGACATTGGGTTAAGTTGATTGGCATTTACTGCCACGATGACACTCTCACTCAAATTCATTTTGTGAGGCTCACAAAGTAACAAAGCTAGGTCTAAGCTGGAGGTTGCCACTCCCCACTTGAGCACCAGAGAGCAATCTCTAACTCCTCTGGTGCGCTTTTCATGTATCTGGCAAATAAGACTCATTCATTCATTCAATAGGTTTCTTGAGCATTTCCTATATGCAAGGCACTACTCTTATGGATAATGGACTTCCTAAATCTGTTGGTCAAGTCCTTTTTTCCTTAGGTTTGTAAATTCGATTTCAGTTCTGACAAGAAGTTTGTAGGGAGGGGCAGGAGGCTGGTCAATAGAAAAATATGTAGAATATTTAAATTGAAAACATTTGCAGAACTGAAATGAACTGATACTGAGATCTGTTTTAACAATAGGAATTCTCTAATGGATTCTCCTTTCTCCCAGTTGTAATAGAAAGAGAACAGAGATACCTGTGCTACATGTACAGAGATACCTGCAGCTTCAGAAGTTAAGATGGAATTCTGCTGACAGCATCTTTGGGTAGAAAGGAAAGGAGAGAACTTCAAGTGGGGTATACCATTACACTTGTCCTTGACCAATTTTGACCACATTCTCCTCCTGGATTTCCCTCAATCAGAAAAACCAGGACTCCTGAGATCTTTTTCACTAGTCAGAAACAATAGTCCATCCACTCCCAAAACTCTGACTCTGACAGTGGCACCAATGAATGTTTGGAGGGACACCCGATGTTGACTTCAAAGGTGAGGAATAGACCCCCGAGTGCCCTAAGTAAGTTCCAGTTAAGGGCAAGTTTAACTTGTTTTTAGAGAACAGTTTGCTCAGTCTACAAGATATAAACAACATCAGGCTTTTGCTGTTTGCTTGTGATTTTTCCCTAGGTAAACTCATTTGTCTGAGCTTAAAGTGCATTGTGTTTGTTCCTTCAAAAACATGAAATTGTGGTGGTTTCATTGAAAGGATGATTTAGATTCCATTTACCACAAACATTAAGTACTTTTCCTATTTGCTTTTTTCAGCTGTATTTTCAGCTGTCACTGCAAATCACCAGTGTTGCCAACTAGATTGTCTATGCCTTGCAATGGAAAAACAGAAACTGCAATTCAGATAACCTAAGGTTCCACCCGTTTCAGAAAACACATTGAAGAGGCCCCATTGCCCTCCTATTTCAATTTCTGAACTCTTGTGACAAATTTGTTCTGGAATTAATAGCAAAATTCCAGAGGGGCAGAACTGTATTAAGGTTTGTTGGAAATAAGAGAGTTAAAGATTACCTTAGACTATGTAAGTCAATCTCAGTATAGTTACCAAATATTTCTTAGGTGTATTTGTAATCCAGACCACCTCTGTGCTCTGATGTAAGACTCTATTTCCACCCTTTACAAATGCATACATAGATCAATAATCTTTTTCTGACATCAATTTCTTGTTTGCCTCTATAGAAATTACCATCCTGAGCCTACTCTCATTACCACATGGTATGTGAAAGAATACTTCTTTGGCAGCCTAAACTGTATTTGTTCCTCTTGTCTCATTGTTTTCTTCTTTAGGGACTCTGTTTCACCTCCAACTGTCTGAGTTTACTCAATTCTTCATTAACGACTCTTCAGAAGGTTTTTCTACAGGATCTGTACATAGAGATTTTCTAAATCTTTACAAATCCTGTACATAGTCAGTAGACTATCTGGTTTTTTTAGATAACAATAGGAAAAACTAAAATTTTATTAGATAAGTAAATAACGGTATGGAATCATATTGCCAAAAAGTGCTTTCTTCTTCACATTGACAAATGAGACTTACTAATAATTTAATTATTAATCTATAATTTTAATTAATGTTTATTTCATCATTAAGGTGTATTTGAAAAAATATAAGAAGTTGATGGTGTAATTTAACAAATAGGGATTATTGAGCCCTTTCATCAATAAACTCTGGTAAGGTCTTCCTATACATAAGTGGGAAGACATGAAATGGAGACCCAGCTGATGGTTGCAGTGTGAATAGCATTGACTTGCTCGGCCATGTCACCATCTTTCCCAGTATTTACTAATTGAATCGTAAGTAGTAACTGGGAACCCAGTCAAATATACTGTTTTCATGAAATTGCCTTTTTTATCCCAAATAACACGCTTTTCCCCACTTTAGCTTTCAGTTTTATGAGCACCTATTTGTAAGTGGTTCACATACTTAGAAGATACCTATGGAGATCAACATTAAAGAATTTGCAAGGGATAATGCCATGAAGAAAGATGCTATGTAGAGGTCCCCATTCTCAGCAAAACTGCCTCGAAACATATCATTTTAGCCCTAGGAAACAAGCCTCCATGATAGGGAACAAAGAACTGTGGTCATGGACATATGAACAAGGTAAAAATTCTGAAGCCAAAATAATTATAATTTAGCTACAGATCTAAGTAGCTTAATTTTCCTCTATCAGGTTATAATAACTTTTTGTAATTTATCTGGAAATCTTCTTACTTTCTCCCTTATCATGTCCTTTCCTATTTTATCTCATGATAGAGGACATAGAAGGGGTTACCATAACCTATTCTTCTTCTCCAGATCTACAGAGAGTAGATTACTTTATGTGTGGAACACTGACTGATAGGTAAAACCAGGCCCTTCATATCATCTTGCTTTTCTCTGTTAAGGACTGAATACAATAGAAGAGTACCCTTTGTGCTTTGAAGAAAAAAGTTGGGGGAATGTGAAAAAGCTGATCGTAGAAACTGAAATTGCCTGGTTATTGATATGGAAGACCAAAGGATAATTTAATAAATGTTAAATATTTTTAAAGTATGCTTAAATCATTAATCTCTGTCAATATTAAAGCTAGATCAAAAAAAGTCAAAATGTTGCAATAAGAAATTAAAGTTAGATAAAGAAGTAATTCCCAGAGTTGGAATATAAATGAATTACCCCCAAAAGGTAGAATATTCTTCATTGATGTTCAACAGCGTGGGTTTTCATTTGCTGGAAATCATTTAAATAGAGCAGACACAATTTTAAGGTTAAAATCTACATCTCTGATGACAGACTAATCAGAACTTTAATGTCTAGTTCAGTACATTATGATCACAACATTAACTCTACAGCTGAGATTAGGAATAAAAGCACAATTATTTCCCAAATGGAGTTAGTTTCATAGAATGGGAAGGGCTGCAAGGATTAACAGATTGTCTTTATCAAGTTGAACACTAGTACCTTCTCATTTCTAGTACCTCTATTTTATATGCTTTAAACAAGATATAAAACACAGTGGTTTTTAAATATACTGATATGAAATTCTTTTGAAAATCAACCAAACTCTCATTTTCATAGAACAATGAAACATATGACACATGGTCTCTATGTAGTCCTGGTCAACCATTCTTTTCACCAAAAAAGAAAAAGTGATGTGACATTCAAGAGCCAGTGTCAGTGCAGTGTAAAAAGGGGGACAGGTTGTATGAAAGAGTTCTATTTTTAAATTTTGTAAAAGAACAAGGTACTGGGATTTTTCAAGGGAAGATGATAACTTTCTTCAATGTTTATAGCACTGCCTGATATGGTAGAAAGAACTGTAGACCGGCAAGTAGAAGACCAGGGTGGTGGGGGGGCGGTGTCTAGACTCAGTTCTGTGGTCAGCTATCTTATGACCCTGGGTATGTCAGACCCTCAGTGTCTTCTTCTGTACAGTGAATTTTAAATACCTCCTTTCTAAGATCACATTTACTTGCAGAATTTTTTTATCATGCAATGTGATTCTTTGAGATGAACCAAAAACCATCTTGAGAGTTTCCTCAACTATTGAGATTTTACCATTCTACTTAGGGGGTAGAACCCTGTATAAAGATATCAGGGCATGAGTTATCAAGAGTTTCTGTTGTGTAAAGTCATGTCCAATAGAAAGGAGTCTAAAAGAAAAAGAACAAGATGCTATCAGGAACGCTAAGACTAGGGTATAATTTGGGTTATTAGAAAAGTCTAGGCAAGACCCAGAGAAAATAAATTGCAGACATGAAAAATCCCAGTCCAAATTCACAGCTAAAGCATCAACTCACTGGAGAATAAGGCTGATTGAAGAGTACCTCAAGCAAAACCTGGAGACTTCACCAAAATGGAGGGAGTAGGAAAGGAGCAACATAATTAAGTGAAAAAACAACACACACAAAAAGCCAAGCATTAACTATTTCAGTTGGAGGAAAACAAATGTCTTTTCACTAAAGAATCCTGAAAAAATCGCAAGTTCTTTCAGTCTGTTTCTTCCTATCAAAAAATGGGAATTCAAGGTCAAAAAGAGACAATGAAGCTTCTAACATGGTTCTTGACACTAAGTATCCCTTTCTCTGTCTCCAAGCAACCCCACAAAATAGTGACTTGTCCAAGGTCTTACGGTAAAACCAGGATGCAACACTACACCAGATCCAAAACCTTTCCAACAGCACCAGTGTATACGCATTTTACATAGCCTACTACCATCCACCTAATTCAAAGTATCAACCTTACTTGATCTTGTTTGGCTTCGAAACAAACTGAACACATATATATTCAACTTTACTGGTACCAGATAAAATAGTAACGCACATACTGACTTTTTCCAGCATCAACCTGACTTCCTAAGGAAAAAGATATGTCTCTCTCATTTTCATCATTGTCTACTGTAGGAACAAGTAAATTTTATTAAGTATCTATTATTTATGTCAAAGTTTGAGATTGCCATTTCAAAGGCTGGATTTTCTCAGAGAAGTTTGCTGGATTAGCAGTTCTAAAAAGTTGTTATGCATTTATTTTAATCTCTTGCTTGAGAAAATAATTTCTGCACAGATAAAAGCATAAGTGAAAAGGAGCTATTGTGTATGCACAGTAGCATATTTTTAAACCCTGTCCTATTAAGAAAGAGAGGACAACAACAAAATGTGCTCTAAGAATCAACATCCATACTTTATATTACTGGGAGTTACACTGTTAAATCAGTGCACGCTGGGTAGAAACTTTTCTCCTAAGGTGTGCACAATTTTATAGGTTCCTCTACTACAGAGCAAATGCATAAGTACTGTGAGGTTTCTTAAGTCTATAATTCCTTAATAGCTTTTGCTTTTAATGTTTCCCTCCCTTTTTGTTCAGTAAATGGTTAGTTTTGCACTGAAAGTCAAAGATAATTGAGTCAGAAAGCACTGAGTTGGTATTCTTCCTTAAAAAGTTAATGACCAATAGGCAATGAGTTGAAGTTAAATTAGTGTGGAATAAGTGCTAAACTGTACCTTAAAAATGGTTGCCATTTTGAGGGAAACAAGTTGACTATGCATTTGATTATCTCTGAACCCAAATCAATGTTAAAATAAAAGGTTAGAAACCATGCCCTGACAAGGAAGGGGTATTATTTTTCAGATGTCTGTCTTACGGGGAAGTGAGAAAGGTTCAACACTGAACAACAAAGATGATTAAAAGGATAGGAAAAAGGAAGTTTCCATAAAGATTTCATAATAATGGTGAAGAACCAAAATTCCTATCTCTTTTTAGCAAAGGAAATAGTATAGTCACATGGCATTTACTAAACCTGGTTGCAAAAACTGGCTCAATGAAAAGAACAAAGAGAAATAAGTCTCTTTATTTATAAGGAGGAAGATGCAGCAACTCATCTGCCCACCTGGGACTATGCAGGTGCCTCTCTTTTTCTTTCTCCTTTTCGTAATAAAATTTTTCTTTTAAAATATAGTAAAAAAAACAAAAACATCTGATGCAAGAAATGAAGGGAAGATAGGGGAATTTATGGAGCTGAGGTAAGATGACAGAGCTAGAGATCTCCACTGGAAGAGAGAAATGGTTCAGATTTTCAAATGGGAGAGAACATGTTCATCTTTAACTTGTACACCATTCCCCACCTGCCAAATGAAATCTGCAGAAACAAAAACAAAAAAATATTCCCACAGATGCCCATAACTACAGCAGATCTGGAAAGTGGCATCGTGTCCAAATGGAACACCTAAAAGAGTTTTTCTTTTGGGATCTAGAGATAATTCTTCCCACTGAATATCTAGTTACACCCAGCCTGAGCTGCAGATGTCTGAGAGCTAAGGAGGCTCCCAGCCTTAACAAAGGCAGCTGTGATGACATTCAGCCTCCAGGGGTCAGATTACCCACCAGGCCAGGCAAACCCTTAAAGAGACAAGCAGGTGTTCATTGCAGGAGGAGGGGAAGAAATCACTCAAGGCAGAAAAGGGAGTTTGAGTTTTGTGTTTAATTAAGATATTTGTCTGTAAAAGTTGAGGACTGAAATGAGACTGCTTTTGCTTTATTCTCCTTAACTCGTACTTTTCAATCCAAGTTTTTTCAAAGAAAAAGAAATATGAACTAGATAATTCAAGAAAGGAATTCTGGCTGTCAACATACTTCAAATGCAGACCAGTGCTGCTGTTAGCCATGCCCAGGTAGATCTGAGAGTCCCCTCTGTGTGCTCAATGTGACACACATTTTGCAGCCCAAAATTCGAATGAATAAAGCAAGGCGTGGGAACTGGAACACACAAAAAGAAGTCATGCACTCCAACTTGTTGTAAGTCTTTTAATTGCATTCTTCTCTATGACTCCATCCTTTATACTTATCCTTGTATTAAATGTTTTAGCCCTTCATTTCTCCACTGGAAAAATATATGGTATAATTCTCTCCCCTAATTTACAGTGGTGCTAGGGAATCTATTAAGCCATTACCCATGAAAGCCTTTGAGTTCTTGATTTTTAAAAAGCTAGATAAATTCAATATTACTATTATTATTATTATTATTTTCATTACTCATGCCTTTCCTTTGACCAAGTCCAATGTATAACATGTTATTTTGTTCCTCTAAGTTAATAGCAGCTTGGTCTTTTTTCTCCTCAGCCTTAGCACCCAACACACTGAAAATAAAATGTTATGTATCTCCAGCACTTTTCCCTACCAATCCCGTTAAGCTGTTATCATGTTTATACTTTATTCACATACAACAGCATTAGTGTAGCACTGAGCTAGCAAATACAATTAATCCAGTAATGAGAATAAAACTGTGGTACTCATTTTCTCCATCGCTGATCCATAAATATCTGATCCCAAGATCCAATGGAAGAAGTGTCCTAATCCCTGGCTCCTTTCACCTTGTTCTTATCGTAGTGTGATTCTACTTTCCCTTGTTGCTTTGAACTTTCTGCACCTCTTTTTTTGCACTTTACCAATGAATTATGTCTTCACTTGTCCAATTCATGACACAGAAAGGCATAGTTTGAGTGCTAGAGCATCCACCTTCAGCATGGTGGTCAGCTTGTGCTTCCACCCACATAAATGATTCTTGTTTTTGGAGAGACAACAAGTGCCTGCTGCAGGATTTAGCCCCCTTGGCTCTTGGTTCTGGGTCCTCAAGTAGAATCACAATTGTGGACATGGCTCCATAACTCCCTCATAATCACTCAGGGAAAAATTTTGATGAATACCCTTTTTACTGGTCACACTCTGATGAACACAGAGAATGAGAGTTTGTTTTTTAAGTTCTGTTTGAGATTTGTCTTATCTTGTTTCTCTTTCAGAGCAGGTATAATTAGCTGGCAATTGCCAGCAAAATACTAACAATTATCAGACATTCTGATGTCTTTCTAAAAGCCATACTCAGGTGATCCACTAAGCAATGAGCATTCCTGAATTCTCAAATGAATCATTGCTTCCTGGATTGAGACTCTGCTTGTTTACTTGAGAGTCTGCACTGTCATTGTGGCTAAAAGAATTTTTTAGTGGGTGGGAGCTAGAAAAATTGTAACTGTACCATAAAGACAGCTGAAGGTCAAGTTCATGCTTTTGTGTCTTTGGAGAATACAATGCTGATTTAAGAGAGGTTAGCACAGAGAGGAGGATAGTCTTATTCATTTTTTTCTGCTTACAACATTTTCACTTTAGTTTTCCACCTAATTACAAAAATATTATGTGTTCAATGCATAACATTTAGAATATACAGAAAATGACAAAGCAAAAGTAACAAATTTACTGCTCATTTCTATCATTTGGGATAAGTACATTGTCCTTTTGATAAGTCATTTTCTGTTTGCTTTGTTTCAACTACTGCTATCTAATACCCAACTCTATATATCTTAATTATAATAATCATTAACTATTTTTTGTAGTTATTATAATAATAATATAGGAACATCATTATTATTTTCTGCTCCAGGAAGTATTTAAGGCAACATAAATTCCCAAACTTAGTGCATTGTTTTTAATCAGTTATTATTTTTGTTGATTAGGAAATAAGACACTGTAAAATATTTTTAAAAAATCAAAATGTGTACTTAGTGGAAAAACACATCTCCTGTAATATGATGCCATCATTAGCACACTGACACATACCTTCTCAAAGATACATATACTTTTTTATAAAAAATTAGTTCATGCTACACATATTCTTCTAGTTGTAATTCATTAGTGAACATTTAGATTATTTTTAATTGCTGGGCTACTACAAATCATACCTCAGTCATTATCCTTTAACAGACTTAAATAGAATGGTTATCACTCTGAATAGGATATCTGTTATAAGAATCAACTTCAGTTTCTCAGCTTCTTAAGACAAAATACTCATTGCTTGTTCCCAACTTAGTCTTTTACAGGTTGGTTAGAAATAATGGTGATGGATTCTGCTCCACAGAATCATTCAGGAACTCAGGTTCTTTCATCTTGTAAGTGATTCCATATTTTTGGTTTTTTCCCTCTTCTGCAGTCAGCCCGTAGTTCGAGAAATCAAGAAGGCATAAGGAAATTCCATACACCTATTCATTCTCATTATCACCTAATCCTGGTGGTAACCTACATTGCTTCCACTTGCATTCCATTTGAAATAATCAGCCGCATGGTTCTCTATCTATGTGCAAATCCAGGTATACACCAGGAAGAAAAGAAGAGCACAGGTACTTAAGAGCACTAATAACTCATGACATGTTTAATCTCCACATAGGTTACCTTGATAAACATGCAAATGCTGAGTTAAAAGTTACGAACTTTCTAATTTTGAAAATGTCAAATGATTATCCATGAAAATCAAACCAACTTGTATTGGTATATATTCAGACTCTCTTTTATCTCACATAGTGTCAATACAAATCATTTTGATTGCTTTAATTATTTGTCAATTTAAAAGATGAACTGTACACTCATTCTTCTGGGCTTCAGTTAAAATTTCACCTTTTCCACAACAACTTAACTTACAGGTAGTTTTATTTTCTGGGTTGTGAGAAATCATGCATCGGTTAGACTTCTGTCATTGCCTGTCTACTCTACCTTCTCCCACATACAGTTGAGGTCACTGGAGAAAGAAAAAAACACCAACTCTTTTCTTCTACCTATAACTTTTCTTAACTTAGCTAGAATCATTTTCCTGGGCACTCAATTTTTGTTTACTCCATTAAAGCTTCTGCATATCACACATTATGTAAATTTATTGTTAGAAAAATTGTAGCTATAACTGAAAACTGACAGTCATTTTTATTGTTACTCTAGGGGAGAAGCAGAGTTCTTTTTGAAGAGAAAACAGCTTTTTTGTTTATGAAAGCAGCAAAGGGACACGTTTTTTTTTATTAAATAATTTATTTTAACTAGCAAGAGGAGACTCCATGAGTCTGTACTGAAGAGGGTAAGCCTCAGAGACAGCCAAATTTCTCTGCATCATAAAGTTGCAGGAATTTTGGAGTGGGTCCCTCCTACCACTTCAATGCTGAGTAGGGACTGACAATAAAAGAGGTTGAAAACTAAAAGCTGTGTTAGAGTCTAGAGAGTCAGAACCAGAAAAATCTGGTGATAAGACTGAAAATAAGGGCTTCTCATAGTTGAGATTTCAGAAACTCTAGAGATGGTGCTAAACAATATTTAATTTTACAATGTTTCCTGTTTTGTGCCATATTTCCTTTGTATTTTCCATGTATAGCAGTAAAATGCAATAAAATATTGCTATTCACAATCGCATGAATAAAGGTAGAAATTTACAATTTGATCAAAATAGACTAGAATGGTCTAGGTAGACTGTTGGAACCATGGGCAGATGTAGAGGTGAAAAAATGGATTTTAGAGTCAGAAAAAATGGGAAGAATGAAGTTTCAACTCTAGAATCTGCAAAGAAATTAGCAAACATGCTGGCCTTCCCACAAAATAGAGGTGTTTATTTTTAAAAAAGCATGACTTTCAGAAAAAATAGGGCAGTTGAATGTTTCAGGTTATATAGATAAATCCTTATCTGAAAACACTGTGTTTTCTCATTGCTTAAAAAATAGGTTTAAGCATTTACTACCAAAAACCTATGGAAGAGAAATAGGCACAGAAAGTGAGGTTTCGCTGTGTACCTGCAGTTTGTCCCATTAAACTATGTCAATGAAGACAGGAAATTTTACATATAACTATACATAAAAATGGTGAGAAGAAAGAAAAAAATGGTGAGAAGTCCAATAAAAACTAGTTGTGTGATATCTAGAATTTGTGTAATACCCAAAGGCTCTTTTGAATTGGTTAATTTTGATAGATTCATTTGGTCCTTTATTTCTTTGTACGGTATTTATAGGCCTGGCCTTCTCACAACCCATTTATGCATTCATCTGCAACAACCTTGTGCACAGTACTGGGTCCTATTCCAGGCTTTCTTTGGCAAAAGCTACAATGTATAGTAACTTTAGTTTGAAGGAATTATTTCTACAATAGAAATATCAAAGACCAGGATTCCAATACAAATTCTCTTCAGACTTTTTTTTTTTAAGGAATGGTTAGATTATTTGTGTGTTTACCTATTTTATAAAATGTTATTTAATTTTATTTTTTAATTGATTGTACATTTATATATATATATATTTTACATCATTGTCTTCCCTGAGGTTCTCCCACCACCTTATAACTCATGAACCATCTAACTCTCTTTCTTGTGTCTGTCCTCTCGAATTTATCCTCCTCCCCTTCTCTTGCTCCAGTTCTATTGACAGTTTTATATTGTTCTTGTCCAATTGTTTGTTTGTTTTCCTTATATTTCTCATATAAGTGAGACCACGCAGTATTTCTTTTTTCTTTCTGACTTATTTCCACCAACATGATTCCTTTTAGCTCCATCATGATGCTGCGAATGACATAAATTTGTCTTTTTTGATTCATGAATAATGTATACACCACATACATACATGTACCACAACTTTCTCATCCATTGTCTATTTTGTGACATTAGGATTGTTTCCATATCCTCGCTATTGTAAGTAGTATTGCAATAAGCATGCAAGTACAGGTGTCCTTTTGAATGAGTGTTTTGTATCCTTTGGGTAGATTCCCAGTAGTGGGATTGCTGGATTGAATAGTAGTTCCAAATTCAGCTGTTTAAGGGGCCTACACAACTTTCCATAGTGGCTGGACAAGTTTGCACATCCACCAGCAATGTAAAAGTGTTCCTTTCTCTCCACATCCAGACACCAGCACTGTTGTTGCCCATTTTTTTATATGGGCCATTATTACTGGTAAGATGGTATCTCATGTGACTTTGATTTGCATTTCCTTAATTATTAGTGATGTTGATCATGTAATTACTTAGATGCCATTGTGTGTACATGTATATATTTATCATTATCTTAACTGAAAGACCTGGTCCCGTTCGTGAATACTGTCAAACTACTATTTGGTAACTAGATTTTTTCTGTCAATCAGTTCAGATCAATTCTTTTCTTTCTAGACAAATTCAGTATAATAACATGAGTAAAGCTATTTTCTGAAAATTTGAAAGCCCTCCGAAGTTATCATTTCAGTTGCCAAATTTGAAACCTGTTAATTCTACAATAAAAACACAATGATACTTAATCTCAGAAGTTTTTTTTTTATCAGATTATATAATCAAGGTGAATTGCAAATGTAAATTAACTGCTAGATTTCCTTGGTTTTCAGTGAAGTTTCTCCATTGATTCCCTACTAGATGTACATCAGAGTTGCAGGGTCCAAGTCATAGAGTAAATTGATAAGTAAGTCATAGCCTTAAACAATGAGCCCCTCCACTTTCTTTCTGTCCTATCCAGCAAGCACTTAATAATTTATAAAGAGTAAATTTATACTAGATATTTGCTTGTGGCTAGGTGATTTTCTATGGCTTATGTTATTTTGAGTTTGAAATTAATAAACAAATAAATAAAAGTAAAAATGTAAACATTAAGGAAATTCCTGAATATATAAAAAAAAGGAAATTTCTGTGTTTTTGCAATTGAGATGAGGATTATTTAATGACATTTTGTAGAAAATGTCATTGTGCTTATGTTTCTGCCCAATGTGAGAACATGATTTCAAATAAGATTGAAGTCCAGAAATGAACTGAACATCTATTTCCAACTATGATGGAGTCACTAATACTGAACTAACCCCCAAAAGTCTAAAACTGGACAAAATATATGATGCATCTAATTCAGGCATTGGTTAACATGCAATGAGAAAAAAAAAGATGTACAATTATTCTATTTCTATCTGGAGATCATTTCTTCTTTATAATATAGAGCTCTGGAGAGTAGCAGAGCACACTAGCCCTGACAATCTTAGGAGGAAAGCATCAGAGTTTAGAGTAGATGATGCAGTTAGAAAATACAGAGGAAGGAGCAAGCAATGCATCAAGTGCACCCCAGAAACCCATCTGAACTTCATGATAAACACAAAGCAAAGATATACAAAGAAAAAATAATCAAAATAAAAACAAAACAAAAGCAAACCTTTCTATTCAAACAAAAGAATAGTAGTTACCAGGGAAGAAATGGAATGGAAAGGTATAGTAAACAAGTAAAGGGGATTAATTGAATGGTGTTTTATGGAAACTAGACTTTCAATACTGATCATAATGTAGTATATATAGATGTCAAAATTAAAGTTGTATTCTTAAAATTTAAAAGAAAGAGAACAACCAAACCCCTAGATTATGATAACTAAATAGTGGTCAACAGAGGTGAAAGGATTTGGAAGTGTCAACTGCATGGTGATGACTGGAAACCAGAATTTTGGTGGGAATAATAATGTAGCATATAAAGATACTGAAATAAAATATTGTACACCTAAAACCTACATGATGTTATAAAATAATATCACTTTAATAAAAGTTTTATTCACAGGAAAAGAAAGAAAAAACATTGAAGAAAAATAAACATAAAACAAGGTACCGCTACATACCTATTAGAAAGACCAAAATCTATAACATGCCACCAGGTGTCAATGAGGATATGGAACAACAAAAATTCTTATTGGTTGCTGGTAGAAATGCATTGTGTTAGCACTTCACTGGAAGACAGTTTGGTGGTGTTTTACAAAACAAAATCTTAGGATTTTACAAAATGAAACCTTAGTATGTGATCTAGTCATCATGCTCCTTGATGTTTGCACAAAACCCAGTAAATCTACTGGGTTTGAGAATGCATGCTCATAACAGTTTTATTCATAATTGCCAAAACTTGGAAGCAACTAGATGCCCTTTAGTAAATAGATGGATTTTTTTAATGGTGGTACATCCTGATAATGGGTATTATTCAGCACCAGGAAGCTATCAACCTATAAAAAAAAAATATGTTGAAAACCTAAATGTGTATTACTAGGTGAATGAAGCCAATCTGAAAAGGTATTATATAATCTGATATATGATATTCTACAAAGATAGCTCCATACCTTTATGGAGATAGTAAAAAAATCTGTGGTTTCCAGGAGTTGGAATGGTAAGAGGAAAGAATAGGTGGAAAACAGAAGTCTAAAGCAGTTAAATAACTTTGTATAATACTAAAGCCATAAATATAGGTTATTATAAATTTGTCTAAATCCATAGAAAGCACAACACCAAAGTGAATTATGGTGTAATATAAATTATGTCCATAATGAAAAATATGGACTTTGGATGATAAAGATGTGTCAATGTAGGTTCATCACTTTTAACAAATACACTACTGTTGGAGATGTTGATAATGGGGGCAGTTATGCATGTGGTATGATAGATGAAATATCTTTGTACCTTTGCTTAACTTTGCTATGAATTTAAAATTGTTCTAAAAATAGCTTACTAAATTTAAAAGTAAATTAATCAGACTGAGGGGCCTTGAAACATTACAAGGTCCTTAATTAGCAAGAAACTAAGTTTAACTAATTAGCAAAAAACTAAGTCTCAGAAGAAAACAATAATATAGGAACAAATTAATTTGAAGAAATAATTACCCAGTTTCCCACATTTGAAGTAAAACATTACAAGGATTTCAATGAAAGTACATGTACTAACTTACATGTACAAGGATTTCAATGAATCCACACAGAATCAATATAAAGAATTCCACACCACCAACCACTATGGAAAGTGGTGTGGAGGACCCTCGAGTTAATGAAAATGGAACAACCATTTGACCCAGCAATTGCTCTTTTGGGAATCTACCCAAAAGAGACCTCAATGTAGGTACAAAGGGACACCTGTACTCGGATGTTTACTGCAGCACAATTTGAAATTGCAAGGTCATGGAAACAACCTAAATGCCCCAAAACGAATGACTGGATGAAAAAAATGTGGTATATATACACGATGGAATATTACTCATCAATTAAAAATGACAAATTTGACGGCTTTTTAACATGGATGTGCTTAAAAGAAATCATATTAGTAGAAACAAGTCATAAAGAAAAAGACAGAAACTAAATGGTTTCACTAATATATGGGATATAGTGGAAAAAATAAACAAAAGCCTTGAGGAAAAGTCAAAACAAGCTAAGCACCAAACTGAAGTGCACAACTTTGAGCAGGAGGGAAACGGAAAGAAGGAGGGGAGAGGGGGGCAAATCCCTGAGATTACAATGTTGTGAAATTTATATATAAATTAAAAAAAAAAAAAAGAATTCCACACCAAGGCAGACCATAGCCAAATTGTTAAAAAACAAAGAGAAAATCCTGAAAGCAGCCAGAGGAGAAAATTAAAGCCATTATACTGTGGAACAACTATTGGTATTATCACTGACTTCTCATCAGGAGAAATGAGGACTAGAAGATTTAAAAAATAACTTCTTTAAAGTTCTGAAAGAAAAATTTAAGTGTCAATTCAAATTTTCATACTCAGTAAAAATAGCCTTCACAAGAGTTAAAGACCAAAGAATGAAAGCTGAGAGGATTTATTTCCAGTCCACATATGCTACTTGAAGGCTGTCTTTCAGGTCAAAGAGAAACTTAGATCCACAAGAAAGGCATCAGGACTAGTAAATAAGGAAACAAGGCAGTTGAAATATGAAGACAGGAATAAATTGCTCAGAATTATGTAAAAGATAAAAATCCCTATGGAATTGAAGTTACACAGATCTTTCATTTCCATGTCTCTTTCTAAAAGTTGGCTGTCTTCAAATCTGGCCCTTGTAATCAGGATGGTGCAATCAGTTAAAAGATTTTTTAGCCGGGCACGGTGGCTCGTGTAAGCTTCAGCCTATGAAGCGGAAGGGGCTAGGGATCTCGGTTCCAGCCCCGTCTGGGGCCCGTAGTGAGACCCAGTTCCAAAAAAATAGCTGGGCATGGTGGCACACGCCTGTAATCCCAGCTACCTGGGAAGCTGATGCTGGGGATCGCTTGAATCTGTGGTACCCCGGGCAAGGAGAGCCTGCGGTCCCACAGGCAAAAAATAGCGAGACCTAGCCTCAAAAAAAAAAAAAAAAAAAAAAAAGATTTTTTAAATTAAGGCATTCTTTTTCAGTGTTGTCTGGGGGCTTTCTGTTTAATTTAACATTGAATATGGAAGAGTTCAGAGTCCAGGTTCATGTTCCTATCAATGTTTCTTTGGTTGATAAAACAAGGGTATAACCAGAGTTCAAGTGCCAGGTGCATCAATACTTAGAAAAAGAAAAAGTCCTCTAGGATGGGTAGAGACCACACTAACCATATCAGTACATTTTTGAAAATTCTTCTATAAGCTTGAAATAGTTATGAGACATTTTAACATAGAAAAAGAAGTTTAGAAACTAATACGGCAACAGATTTTTCTCTAAGTTGTACTCAGTGTTGAATTGCGCTTTATAAATACTTAATTTTACTTCAGACGATATTGAGCATATTCAGGGTAGTATGGCCATAGGCCCTAATTTTACTTTAATAAAAAACACAAAGCTAATCAAAGTTGATGTGTGGAATCTAATAGTCTATGAAAAGAGTTTAATATTTTTATTTCATTTTTAAAAAGCACCCACTATATCTTTTGTTTCCTTTATTCATTCTGGTAATTCCAGAATAAGTTCTCATTACTGGCAAAAAGAGTGGGTAGAAACCTCAGAGTTATTTTATTGATGCTATAACCATAATTAAATTTTACAAATCTCAACATTAACCTTTAGCTTTTTTATAGTAATGAAAGCTGGTTATTTTATGATGAACACAAAGGTATTCTACACTAAAGCAAATCAAAACAAATGTCAGAGATTTAGAAAGTCAGGAAGCTCTTTGAGTTGGAAGAACTTAAGAATTGGCAGGAATCCTAAATTACTGAGTTAATGCAGTGTTGCAGGGTGAGAAGTAAACTGCATTAGACCAATCAGATACAGAGGCATGAAAATTGAGCACTGAAAATGAAGGGAGTGCAGATATCATAAGGAAATCAAAATGCATACTTTATGAGACACTATAAATGCAAGTACTTAAAATGTAATACTTAAAATGTAGTTGGAAGGCCATGGGGTGATCATTTGAAAACAAGTAACATTAAGCAAATGTTCAGAATTGGGGTGGGGGTGAGTGAGAAACCTCTTCAGATATTACCATAATTTTCTATAAATTTCTAGTGGCTCTGGTAGTTACAGAGTTATTTACATATTTTTATGCTCTGGAAATTAATAGATACCATTTTTTATTTTTCTCTTAATTTAAGAAAAGAACTAATCAAAGATCATTAGAAATTTTTTGAGCTAGACACTGATACAAATTTTTTAAATTCTAATTACTAAAGATCAAAATCAAAATCCTCTATATCTTTAGTTGGCAGAGTAGATGAGCACAATAAATAGCTTATACATTTTCATGGGTTTGTACATTAACTAAAAATACTAAAAAAATGTCTAACCATCTATAGTTTTAAATATATTTACATGTCCAATCCAACCCTGGAAACCCCCTAAAACACAAATTCAGATTGCAATCCAGTTACAATGCAAGCCAGGCACAAAAGCCTTCTAATGATCTTTGATTAGTTCTTTATTAAATTCATCAAGGGAGCAAGGAAAATTTAATAATCTTCACCAGTTGTCATCTTTCTGATTAGAGTTTTGATTAGAACTTTCAGCTTTTATTTTTCTCCTTGCTAGCCTTTACTAGAGCTTTGCTATTGCTTCTAGTTGGAGAAGAACAGGCAGATAAAACATGTTAAATATCTCTTGCTAATATTCCCTGAGTAGGCATGTCAGGAGCACACTGAAGGGGAAAGTCAGAAGCTTTCTGCATATCTCCTCCCCACAAACAAACCAGCTTCTTTATATGACAAAACATTTCTTGAGCAGCAAACTTTCTGCTTTCACCAGCTTCTTGTCTGGGGTGCATTTTGCTTTGCCTTTGGAAGTTATTTCACTGAAGGGTTGAAAGTGATTTTTCCCATCCCATTAAATTTTCAAATAAAATTCATATTAGTGCTTGGTTAGTGATACTGTACACATTTCATGTGTAAACGCAGTGGGATTATGGGAGCTGCCATCCATTGATATTTGAGAAATGCCCATTAGATTGTTCAGAATAAAGGACTCTGAAAGGTCACTCTATCTGGGATAAAAGGAGTGAGATGAACAATAATGATGTTTACATTTTTCTTCCTCATGCAGCATGTGGGAAAATAATGACATTCAGATTTCTATATAGCACATTTCTTCCTAGTATTCAGAAATATTGCCTCAATTATTTTTCTATCATCGCTGAAAAGTAGGAAATGTGTAGCTATTATCATCTCCATTTCCTATTATATTATATCATGCTATTTTAGTGTCTGTTACCTGAAAAGAAGGGCAGCTAGGTAGTGTGTTTATAATCACACTCAATCACTATTAGACCTCAACCCTGGAGAGAGATAATAGGAAAGAAGGTAAAAAGAAATAATAAAAATGCAAACATAGGAAAATCTTAACCTGTAAAAATCTTATGTTCCAGAGTTCATTTATGAAGCTACTATGTGAAACTAAAATTTTATATTTCTATAGAAACAATATTTTAATCAGTGCCTAGGTTCCTAGGTTAGTCTATCACAGCCTATTTATTTATATTGTTTATACAATACTATAAAATTATAGTAGCAGAAAATTATTCAATTGGTAATAGATAGTATAATGACTATATAGAAGGGTAAATAAATTTTATAGAATAACCTAGTAGCCAAATATTTCTCCATAGCCCCAACACAGTACAATGAATCTGGGGAATGCTTGGTAGTATGACAATCACTAGAGATATGGGAAACTCAACCACAAACTCACCAACTTATAGCCTTAGGACCCTCGGGAGAACTGACTGATAACAAATCAAATTGGTGATTTCCCCAGTTCTCTATTTTCCAAAGTCATACTAGACATTGGGCAGTTGAGGATAAAGCAACTTGGTGCCCAAAAATTTCTTCAAAACAGGAACCTCAGAGGAAGCTCTCCTCTGTCCCACTTCAAGCATTGTACAGGTTTCTGATTGCAATCAGCTCTTTCTAGTTGGTTAGGCTCTTGGTCATTGCCAAAATACACTGAATACATACAACATGCCTGATACCAATGCTGAATAGAATACTACGTATATTCACTTCTAGCACCAAGAATTTATGGCTTAAATGCAAATCATGGAAAAATCTACACTTATTTATTCATAAACAATACATATTAGGATTAGGGTGTACTTAAAGGAAGGCAACAGTTTTATTAATTTCAATGAGCAAACAAAAATCTTACTTACATTGGTTAAATAAATTACTAATTAATACATTTGGTAAGGAACTGATATTGAAGATCTATAAAGAGCTCATATAATTTCATGAAAACAAAACAAACAACCCATCAAAAAATAGGCAGAAAAGATAGACATTTTTTCAAAGAAGAAATGCCAGTGGCCAACAGGCATATGAAAAATGTCCAAAATAATTTATTATCAGGAAAATGCAAATGAAAGTTATATGAGCTACCACCTCACACCTGTGAGAATGACCTATATTAGAAAAAAAAAGGAAAAAAAATGGAAACAAGTGCTGGATAAGTATGTGGAAAGAAAGAAACCCTTTTACACTGCTGGTAGGAATGTAAAGTAGTCCAGTCACTATGCAAAGCTGTGTGAAGATTCCTCAAAATACTAAAATGGGTTTGTAATATGACCTGATGATTCCAATTCTGGGGATATATCCAAAGGACACAAAATCACTAATATGAAAAGAAACCTGTACTACGTTTACTACAGCACTGTATACAATAGTTATGTTATGGAAACAACTTAAATGCCCAAAATAGATGAATGGATCAAGATATGGTATATATAGACCATGAAATACTATATTCAGTGATCAAAACAGATAAACTCATGCCATTTCTGACAATATATAAGCGGCTAGAAAGAATTATGTTAAGTGAAGTAAGTCAGGAGAAAAATAAGTGGGTAAACATGTGCAATATGGAGAAGCCATAAAAAGGGCTAGGAAAAAAACAAAACTTGTAAGCTGACCATAGATCTGAAGCACACAGATTGTGAAGAATGAATGAGGGAGAGGAGTCAAACAGGGGAGAAATGAGCCCAAGGGATTATGGTGATGGATCACATGGGTGATGGTGGTGGGAGATCTACAGGCCTACACCTGAGAGGAGAAATTCATACTGTCTAAAAACTGACAACTACATAAGAGGGAAAAAGTACTAAAAATAATTCATTGAAGTTCCTGTTTAGAAGAGGCCATTCTTGCTGTGTTCCTACTGAGAAATTGATTTTAAGTCTATCAATCAATCAATATATATTAAGCACCTATTTGCAAACAAAACCCCACACACACACATTTGCAAAATTAAATAAGCATATCTTTTCCAGCATAATAAAATCTCCAGGCTTTTGAAAACACAAACCTAAAGCCAAACAAACATCTCAAAAAAACAGCTCTCATCCTCTGGTTCTCGCACGGTCATTTTCAGGCACAGTTCAGTGCCCTAGATTTTATGATCCTAGGTCCTTGTATATATTTATCACGTTAAATACAAAATATCATAGATACGCTACTTACCTATGAGTTGTGAAATGCAAGGACTGTATTTTATTTGTTGTTACATCTTCAGTGCCCTGCACAATTCCTGCAGCCTAGCAAGAGGTCAATAAGGAAGGAAGCAGCAATACTTCTATAGAAGTAGAGCTCCTCCAGTTGCAAGGCTCCTGACTGCTTCCATTATATTTATTTTTTACAGAAAGTGGGAGGTCAAGGGTTGCTCTTTATTGTTCTCTGAAAACCAATCAGATCTATAGGTGGGAAGATGGATACAATAAATAAACAAATTAATCTACCCCAGCTTCCCTCTTCACCTAAGTTGTCAGCTGAATATATAATCAGCAACTACAGAAAGACAATACTTTAAACTTTAAAAAGCTATTCTAGTCAGCACTGATGCCAAAAATAGATGAAAAAGTTTGGGAGATTCTGATTGTATCAGAATCTATTTGTTCCATTCTCTCACAAAAGAATTTGTGTGCTTATATGCATACACAAGCAAGCACCCGTGTGTGCACATGCATTCACACACACACACACACACACACAACAATACTCATTAGAGATTTAAGACACCATTAATAGTGGTAATACATATTCATAAATGTTTTTTAAAGTGTATCATTTATGCAATCGACTCAAATAGACCTTTGAGTGCTATTCTAGTCTTATATTACAATTATATATTTAGGACACATTACCCATAGATTTAAAAATCCAAAAAATATTTAAAATCTGTCTGCCCCACTGCTGAGTGTTTCAGTGCTGCATCCCTGATTCAAGATGTAATGTCAAAAGATCTCTGACTGAATCAAATGACAGGGCCACTCTCCTCTACTACTGATTCAATTATGATTTGGGACAGAGTTCTTAAAACTCTCTGTGCCGCTGTAGTATGTAAAATGAGAGTCAACTATATACTCTTTTAGACCCCCTTTTTAGCTCCGAAATTTTATAGATAGAATATAGTTACAATAATTGTATTTTTCACTATTGCCATAAGCTATTTTTCAAACTTTGTTTCTTTAAAAAAAAAATCTCTGTGTATCTGCTAACATTATTTTGCTCCAGTGGATAGTGCTATGCTTATACTATTTATAAAGTTTTGGAAGGTCTCTAAACTCCAGTATATGATTAAGGTGATTCCAAAGAATTATTCAGCCATGTAAAAAGTAAAAGGCTAATATAATAAAATATCAGAATCAATAGCTTAATTCGCTAACAATAATAGACTTTAATGGAAGGAATAGAAAGCACGACAGTTTACTAAAGAAGGGGCACATTTTCCTACAGGTAAAGATAATAAAAATGAACCCAACAGGTTGCTAATTCCACTTGCCAGAACAAAGTGGTGAAACTGACCTGATAAAAACAAAAAGTGGTCTCTTCAGCCAAAGTTGTACAAAGAAAATATCATGATTCTGACGAGCATAGTGTACAAGGACACGGCTGGCAAGGGCCTTCAAGCTGCCAGCCTTACTAGAACTGCAAAATTATACTATTCACATACTTGGGAATGTGCCGCCATCAGCATGGAAGGAGGGGGTGTCTTTTTGTGAGAAAGACAGAAAAAAATTTTAAGGTACATTATGAAATTGCTTGGCAGAAGCGTGGTGTGTAAATGCTATGGTTAGCATATTCTTTGTTGTAGCTCTACACAATGTTAAGCACTGTATTTTTAAAATTCTTAACATTTTAGAGTGCTTAAAATGAGTACTCTTCCCATTTAATTGGAGCCTTTCTTCCCCTCTGATAGGCAGACTGCGAGGTTTCCTAAGTGCTTTCCCTAAGTCTCAGAATCAAAGAGGTTTGATTGGTTCTTTCCTTCACCAGCTTATTTTATTGTGTTGGATGATGACTTAGCTTTTCATGTAACCCTGAGAGGAAGGGATTTGTTTACACTCCCCTTGGGCTTCGGGAGGGGACTTAGGTCTCTGAGAAGAAAGCAGTTTGGGCTAACACTGAGAAGCTAGATCTGGTGATGAAGCTGCATAAAGACACCACATTCTACCCAGAACTGAACACAGCTGAAGAAGTCAACCAACTCTGAGCATTTGATGCAGGGTTTTAAATCAGTTAAATCTTCATGGTGAATGAAATTGTATTATTTTTTCGTATGGTCCTAGAGAATCAGAATAAATCATTTCTCCTTCACCATAATCCATTAGGTCTCTGTTCCCTTTGTTGGCCACTCTTTCCCACCATCTATAGTAGCCTCAATTCCGCAATCATATTTCTAACTTTGGTTTAGTTTTGTCTGTTCCTTTGTCTTGTTTCTTTATATTCCACATATGCATGAAATTATATGGTATGGGTGGTTGGTGTTAAGTATAGGGTGTTAACATAAATCTATATCAGTATGAATTTATTCCCCTAAATCATATCTGTTGTGCTAAAAAAAAAAAAAAAAAAGCCACAGGGGAAAAAAAAATGCCTCTAAACCAAATAAAAGCTCATACTTTGACCAAAAAATTTTTAAAACCCTAAGAATTAATGGAATAAATAAACTCTGTTCTCCATTGGCTGATGTTAGGCATTTGATAAATATCTTTAGAATAGTTGGATGAATATGACAAAATTAATCTTGGTACCTAAAGAAGTTAGTCATCAACATCTTTTCACCAGTATGCAAGCCAGGCAAGAAAACTAATAAAGTTAGCTTCTTTCATTCCCCTGTAATTTGTTAGAGAATGGTTTCTTTGATACAAAATATGTTGGTGACATGTCATGAAATTAATCATCTTGCAAAGAGGAGGAAAAGTATTAAAATAATTTTGCTAGATTCCAAACAGTCTCTTGTACTAGGTACTTGTTCTAATATGAAGAGGTTAACCCATTCAGCCACAGATAAGTCACAAAGAAAAAGAATATGGCATATCCCTGTCATCCACTTTAAGGTTCATGATCATAGGATCTGAATTGCCTGTTGTCCTAACCCAATTTGTTAGTCACTGTAAAATAAAGATGGTGTTTTCCACAAAGCCAACTCTACCAGAACTGCAGTTCTAACCTTCCAGTGATGTTTATATTTTTGTCTCTGTTAATTCCTCAGTAAGAAGAAATTAGAAAACCATCAGAAACTCAACAGTCCCTATACAGTTGCCTTGCTATATTCAATATTGGACAAAATGAATATTATTAGTTTCTTATTCTGTCTCGCATATGAATAGAACTATCAATCAAAGATAAAAAGTACCTTTCCTGCTAACCACAAAGAGATTTTTCAGTGACTAAGGTAAAGAAAATACCTCCCAGATACAGTAAGTGCAAAAACCTGGATGCCAAACAGTACAATATGAACCCTTTTATTTTTTGAAAAAAAGCTGTGGGAATGCATGTATTTTCACATGTAAAATACACACTAAACACTCAAATAGAATGATATTTGCTGTGTTAAGAATATTTACATTTTTAACAGAGGAAATGAAGTGTTACTTGTTTATCTCACTCTAAGGAACATGTAATAACTCAGGCTCTTATTCACCTTCCACAATAAACAGTAGATGATCTATAACTTTAAAATTACCTTGCACTTGCAACACTATATCAGTTATGTGACCATGAGTACCCTGGCAAACTGCCTGCCTCTCTGCCTGCTGGTGGGACTGTGTACCTAGTACCTCGGTTCAGCATTAAAGGTGTATCAGCTATACCTAAGGCTCCAAGATTCTTTTTCCATTTGCTCAAATCAACAGTTAACTTGCATGGCCTGTGATGTTTACACAATACTCAACACATTTTTTTTTCTGCTCTGGCAGTGTTTTGTTTAGTCATTCATTCTCTAGTATATTTTATTGAAAGGTATCAAGAACTTAAGCTATGTGAAGTCAAAGGAAATTTGTGAGTGCAGTGTTGTTTACAATGTCTAGAACACTACAGAGTACCAACTAGCATTAACAGATTTAGACAATAGCCACTGGACGGTTGAAAGGACATATGGGTGGATGGACAGAAAAATGAACAAACCAATAATAATGAGACATTTTGAACTTCATATTCAGTTTAACTGATAAAATAAACAAATATTTTGGGATGATAGTTCTTTTGAACAATTTTGATTTTGCAATAGAATTGCTAGTTTTTATAGTGCCTCTGAGTATATTTTAAAGAAGTTTCTTGTTCTTTTCACCAATGGTTTTTTTCAATATTTTATATGCCCCCTGAATCACAAAGCAACTAGGATTTTTTTCAAGAGTTTTCAAAAGAAATTCTGCAGAAATTCTATTTGCCCCACCAAATGTGAAATTTCCTTCTCTGGATTTTTCTACTACTTCAGATCACCAATTTCATTATCTTCCTGCAATAGATATTCAGATTTCATCAACACCACCCCCTCCCAAAAAAGACCCAAAAAAGAAAAAAAGTAAATCAAAAAAACCACTTGTTTCATTATTTTCCTCAGTTGAAACTATGGTTGAGTTAAACAGAAAAGTCATTGGCAAAATATATATTTTCATCTTTAAAAATATACATATGGTAATTTACTTTCAATCCATCTTTAAATTTGAATACTTTCTTTTAACAATTGGAAGCAAGGAATTTGTTTATTTTATGTTTAATGTTATTATAGTAACAGTATTTGACAAAGGACCTACCCTCATAGACAAAATTTTAAGTGAACAGTACAGTATTATAACCATAAGTACAATGAGGTATAGAAGAGCTCCAGCATTTATCATCATGCATGACTAACACTAGATCTACTGACCAATAAGTACCCATTTCCTCCCTCCAGTTTCTGGAAATCCATTTTTGCTCTGCTCCCATGGGTTTGACTATTAGATACCGTGAATAAGTGGAATCAAGTAATATACGCCCTTATGTGACCAACACATTTCACTCAGCATAATGCCCTTGAGATTTATTCATTTTGTCATTTATGGCAAGATTTCCTTTTTCCCTTAACTTTCATTCTGTTGCTATTATACTGGGTGTAAATAAATTAGAAAAAAGGTCAAAATATAAATCATCATACACATACACAGCCTTTAATTCACAAGAGGTCATGGAAATGAATAAACCACAGGACTTAAAACAAACATATTTTAACATTGGGAGAAGACAGTTGTGTTTGATGTGGTAGGGGCATAGACTAAAGGAAGCTATCATCCTTTGACTACCTTCTCCCAGTGCCCCACAGTCTAGCTTGCTCACTGCTTCCTCTAATGTCTTTTCCTCATAGTCTTACCATAATCTTATCTACATCTCAACTGCATGCCCTCCATTTCCAGCCATGTTACATTTTATTTGGGATCTAATAACCATTCCTTCACTATAATAGTTACAGAATCACTGTGACTCTTTTCCATAAAATAAGAGTATAACCTGGGTAGACCGAGGTTACATTCAGGTTCACCATTCTTTATTTCCATGCCTTTTGTAGACTTCATTTCCAGTGTAAACTCTAATCACCTGAGACTGATCATCTTTTAGTATCCTATCTTTTAGATTGTCAATTCTCTCCCTAATAATTATCAGCAACTTTCAGATTGTTCTCACAAACATTGCCTCAACAATTCATATTCCCTGAAGTGTCTAATGATTAAATCCAATAAGAAAGATAGGCTACTGGATCAAGGTCACGTATTTCAAAGATAAATGTGAGCAGATGATAGTATAGATGAACATTACTGATAACTGTTTCTACTGTTGTATCACCAACTTTCTGGCCATTAAAGGGAGCTGGTACACACTATGTAAGCTCAGAATTGTATGAACTCAAATTTAAGACAGTTTTAATTAATATAACTTGAAGGGCTGTGATACATGACAATTAAAATATTGCTTCAATAATGGAGTAAAATATCTGTGACTAGCTTCCACATTTTGGTCAAAGGAAGATATGATGTTACCTGAAAAAGTATCCTATGATAATAACTTCATCAACACTAAATGCCAATAATATGGAAATATCATCTTTTTGGTTATTTATCCTGTAAAAATACTGTCTGATTCTACTGAGAGTAATGTAAGCCTATGAGAAACTTAATTAAAGAAATATGAATATAGGAAACCCTGGGGTGAATGTATAGCTGTGGTAGCCCATGTTTTTAGTTATCTGTCAAGATCTGAAACTGAGAATAATAAATACACAAATATCTAAGTATGGCTAGTTGTTTAATTCTGGTTTTTTTATTCTGATTTTAACCCATTTAGAAACTTTACTAGAAAAATAGCTACCTTAGTATGATAAAAAAAAATTGGTGTCTAAAGGGCAGTTGAAGAGGCAAATTCCCTTTATTCAAAAATTCTATCTTAGGTCTCTAAACTATAAAAATACATGTAGAAATTATCCATAGCAAATTGTTTCTGTCTATAGTTTCCCGAATATTTCAGCGTTCAATTAACCATAGTTTAAATTAATCAGAACACCCAGGAAATGAACACTGGGGAGACTGAATGAGGCAGAAAATTTGATTGTGTTATACATGAAATTCAGCTATTCAGTGAAATTCTCCAATTGTGGTAATTCTACTGTCCTGATTACAATTATTTCATCTATGTGGTGCATATATATTTTAATCTTCTCCTGACACTGTCTGTTGTTATAAATGAATTTGTCTTTCCAGCTATTCACAAATGCATTTGCATTATTGAGGTCATGTCTGACTATAGGTCTTGGTTCCATGATTTAAACAACACTTAATCTTCGTTCCTGGGATTATTTTTGCATTCGATGGTAATTGATTGGAAATCCACTGACAAATAATAAAGATATCATTTTCTGTTAATGAGCTTGACAAAGGAGGATTCATATCATTACATTTTTAAGGAAACTTTTCTTGACCTTGAATACATTGCTAAAACCTATTATATTATTGAACAGTTACAATAGAATGTTTAATTTTATAGTTTTTAATCAAAATCCTCCTGACTATGAGCAGACCACCTCTAAAATCAGGGTCCAAGGTATGTTTTTAGCCCATGTACCCAAAACTTCAGCGATTAGTCCAGTCTGTGATAATGTGTCCCCATTTTTCTTCCTTCTTTCTTCATTTCCTTCCATTCTTCTTTCTGCCTTACCTCCCTCCTTTACTTCCTCCTTTCATTCTTAATTCCTTCATTTATTTCTGTTTTCCCTCTTTCTTCTCTACTATGTGTCAAAATTGTTTTTCTCATTTTCCATTGTTGAGGCTGCATTCCATAGAGAAAAATGAAAAGCTGAAAATTACTATCTTAATGGAAAAGCAGGAAAGATGTGGAAGCAAACAACCCATTAGTCTCCTTTTAATTTCTCTCAATTTATGCTTATGTTGCACCCAATCTAAGTAATAAAACCTGAGACAAGCACTCTTGCTTTAGGTTTTCTTCTGTTTTTGTTTTTGTTTCATTTTTTAAAATAACCACTTATTACATCACAGTTTTGGAGTCAGACTTTGCAAAAAAAACTGTGATAGGGAATTATATATATATATATATATATATATGAGATAGTAATGTTAGTTCTTGTAAATTACCATATTAATTGTGCTTCATTGTTTAGCTCTTAAGCAATTGTTTATAAAAAGATTAACTTTTTCTTCCAGAAGAAAATTACCATTATTTTTATTATGTTGAAATTCCAGAGGTTTAAAATGTTTCTGTTTAATGGAACTGATACACTTAGATGCTGCCAGTTCAAACTCAAAAGCTGATTAACTCACAGCATGGTTTTAACTCAATTTCTTTATTAAGATTTTTCCGTAATGTCAGGACAATGTAAAATCAAAATGAAAAAGAGGTACAAGGTGATCTGTTGTTATTGACTGTCTAAGAATATAAATTGCTTTCTCCAACAATTTGGTCATATAATCAATTTTGAGAACAAAACCTTGAAAGTCATCACCCTGGACATTCAAATCTAAGGATTATTTTGTGAAATTGCATAGGGTACAGAAAAAGAGGCAGATTTCAATCAAGTAAAACTAGCAATAAGATTTGGCAGACCCAATTGTGCAGAGGAGTTGAAATTTGAACTTCTATTATTAATGTAATCTCTATTACTGTGTCATCTGAAGATGATGGTCTATCCATACTATGTCATGCTGCACATGATTGTAACTTAAAAACTCATAATATGTTTTTTAAATATGCATTTAAAAGTGACTTGTGAACTTCCTAGGGGTGTGGATTAGAAACCAGATACTTATACACCAAAGTTGTTTGTTTATCATCATCTAATTAGATTTTTTTTGATAAATGAAGGCTATTATTGTGTAATCTTAAAATTATTATTAAGACCTCTTTCTTTGATCTCAATAGTATTTCCTTTGATTCACATTGGGCATATAGACAAAGAAAGAAAAAAATTTCTCCTCCATCTCATAACCTTGGAATAATATATATAATACTATATATATATATATGTATATTTGGTTTTGGACTCCAGAATCTTTTATGATGATGCAACTATAATTTTTGGATATTTAAGTTTCATTTTCATGATTTAGTCATTGTTTTAACAACAAGAAGTTGTACCTATTTTCTGAATAGTAATCTGTGCCCTGAAATTTCATTTGAGGAAGGTAAAGCACCAATAGAGAGAATAATACTCACTGAGGTAGTTGCTTTTATTTATATTATAGGACATTTTTATTTGTGAATGTTTAGGACCAGGAAGTAAAGGAAGATATTACTGGTAAATTTCATCTGTTCACAAACCCTATTGAGTTAGGTTGAGTACACTGTCAAATGATTGAGTACATGAAAATGTTGAAAATTATTCATTTAATTAGCAATTTGAACTGATTACCACACATCTTTACCAAACTTTTCTACCAAACGTTTCAACCTGAATGTCCCAACAGGAATCTAATCCCAACATGTTTTAAACTGAACTGAGGGAGAAGATAAGAGAAAGAAACCTCCAGACTCTTCCTCCTCTTAACTGTTCTGGGTTCTCTCTCTCTCTCTCTCTCTCTCTCTCTCTCTCTCTCTCTTTCTCTCTTTCTCTCGCTCTCTCTTTATTCATTGTTTAAATTTCTTACATCAGTGTGTAAATGGTTGTTGGACTGCCTCCCCCTCCCCCTGATGTTCACTCAGACTGCTCTCTCCTTGTTGTGTGTTGATCTATGTTAAGTCCATTGGTCTCTTCCTTTCCTGTGACAGTGTCCCAAGACTGTGTTCTTGGGACATGGCAAACCATGCTGGTAGGTTTTCAGTCTTACCTTTGCATTTCATGTTTACAGGCAGCCAGTCTGTGCTCATTTGAGGTCCATCAGTGCATTTTCATTGTTGGCTATCTTCTCCAATCCAGTCTCTGTGCTATTTTGCTGGTTCTTTGCCTTATAATTCTGGCCTCTGGCTTAGGGGAACTTGCCCCCAGCCATTGTTGGTAAAGAAGTTTCTTGAAGGCATCTGTGAATGGCCATTCATCTCCTTGCAGATCATCTCCTCTCCCTCAGTTTGCAGCTTTGCTGTGAGGTTGATGCCCCAACTCTGTGGCCTTCATCTTCTGTGGAACAGGGAGAGGTACTTGCTTTCTTAGATGGTGTATCAGAAATGGGATTTTGGCTCATCCATTCCTGATAGGCATGTAGGTGTGATTCCGTAATAAGTCACCACCATATTTATTTTCCCAGTCTTGTATGCAGTGACTCTGTTGATGTTTCTTCTCTTGCATCCTGCTCAGATATATGGGCAGGACCTTTACCTTTACCTGGTCCCTCACCCATTCTGTGTTGGTGCTTGTATTATTTGTGCTCTTCTTTTTCCTCCTGAGTACTAAGTGGAGTGAGAGTGAAACAGAAGGGGCATCCTGACTCCCCCACCACCCAGCTTGGACACTGGCACCTCAGGCATGGGGGCAGGGTCCTGATGGTCATGCAGGCACAGCCTTTGCTCCCCCTGGGATGGGAGCTTGACTGGAGGGTAGCTTGGTACCCTGGGCTGGCAGATGGCTGCAATGTGCAACTTCCTGCTGGTAGGTGGGGCCAAGCCCCCACTTGCCCATTCTCTCCTGCTCAGGGGTAAGGCCCAGAGGTCTGCACCACCTCTGCCTCCAGTTGGGAAAGGGGGCCCCAACAGCACTGATCCCAGGCATGCAGGGAGTCGCCAGATGCAGCTTCCCACTGGTGGGCCTGTTCTGGGTTCTCTAACCACATCATCTCAGTTTAATCCTCACATAGTCATTGCTAATACCTCCAGAATCTCCAGTCTTGCCACTCCTTAATCTGTGCTGTACAGTTTCTGCAGCAATAATTTTCGCAATGTTTGGCAATATTTATCACTAAACTAATTGTTTTATTGAAGTAAGTTTGTAAAATGGATCCACAAAAACAAAAGTACCCAAAATATGAAACTCTCACCATTCATTGATACTCATTGTTAGGATTTGGATGTGTCTCTTCCTAGCATGTCAAGTTTTGCATGTGTATAATTTTAGATAATACTTTAAATATAGATACAAGCCAGGACATAGCCCTTTCATTAGAAAGATGTTTTATGTTCAGATGCAAACTATTTCAGAAGTCATTCTTGTCAAAATTTGTCAAAATAATTCATACTTTGTATTTTGTACTTATCTTTTAAAAGAAGGAAATAAACTAACCAGTTATGAGTAGGAAAAGTGAGAGATTTTTTTATCATAACTATTGCTGTAATATAATAAAAATTGTATTTCACACTAATATTGAAAAAATATTTCCAGCATTGTAAAATTACCTGTTTTACAAAAGATCAAAAGCACCCACTTACTAACTGAAACATTCCGATGGCATTCTTACTTTAAATTATGAGTTTCCCTAGGAACCTGGTCAGAGCACAAGAAGCCCTGGAAGTGAAATGTGCATACATGATTCTGAAAAAAAAAACAAAATACACTCACGCAGGTTAAAAAACAGAGGCATAAGAGGAATAATTTTTGAAATAATTCTAGAGGTTTAGAAGATGACCCTTTCCCTAACTGTCTTACCAAATATATGAGTCACATGGAGAGAAAGCACCAGTAAAAGGCACCAGAGCAGAGCTGGATGTGCAGCTTCTCGTGGTTAAATAGATGTGGCAGAGTAATTGTACAGTCCCTCAACGGGAGCCTGATTGTCTTCTTTCCATTAAGAGAAATTGTTGTTAATTTTTCATATTAGATCTCTAAATCTGTTTTTCTAATGTTCTACTCCATTAACTATATTGTAGGCCAAATATCTTTTTGATACATTTCTGCACAGCATTTCAGAGTCATTCTTAAGGAGCATTTCATAAATTTTTCTTTAAAGGTTTAACATTCTCCAAAGTTATTCAACAAGAAACTACCATTGTCCAAAGACCAGAGTTGGATCATTTTTGGTCTCAAATCAATGGCCATTGGCGTGCTGGCAGCAGAGACCTATTCTCTCTTGTGCAAATCCAGTACTTCAATTACCTTGGTGTTTCTAAATAAGTGGCTACTTCTTTTTGGTCTCATATTGACTGTGTTTCTCATTATCCCAGACACAAAGTATCAGAGGATCCAAGTTAATACTAAAACACATTCTCTATCTCTGCTCACTCCTAGAAGAACTCATTCAGTCCCAGGATTTAAATGCCATCTTTATACCAATGACTTGTAAATTTATTTCTTCAGTACTAATTCCTCTCCTAGACTCCAGGACCACAGAGACAATAATCAACTCGACATCTGAAGTTGGATATCTAGTAAATACACATCTAAAATTAAGGTATTTAGACACAAATATAAGTTCTCTTAACTCCCTGCCATACTTGCTCTGTCAACAGCCTTCACCAGACTAGTTGCCCCATTTCATGTAAGATTACAGGTCAACCTGAAAGTTACTCTATGTGAGCAACCTTGGAGTCATCTTTAATTCTTTATTGCACATCTGACACCCAAAAAAGCAGAAAATACACTGGGCTCCAATTTTAAAACATTTCCAACCATTTCTCATTATGCATATGGCTACCACCTACATCTGAATCACCATCAGCCTTCAACTGAGTCTCTGTCATCATCACATGCTCCCTCTCCAATACACACATCATTTACTCTTCATCCAGCAGCACAATTGTCGCATCATTCTACTCAAAACCATTGATGATTTCTCATCTTGTCTATAGTAAAACTCAAAGTTCTTACATAAACAAGACCTTCAATGTCCCAATGACCTCATGTGCTATTGCTCTCTCTCTCTCCTGTTTATTTTGCTCCCCCAACCATGCCTCCTTGATGAATCTAAAATCATGCTATTTTGAAAATTGTTATCGCTGCCTAAAGTGCTCACACCCCAGATATCCACATAATTTATACTCTTGTCCTGTTTCTGCTCAGATGTCATCTTCAAGGACTTGTCCCTGTTTATACATTGTATAAAATAGCAACAGCTATTTTTTTCAAGTGTTATTCTGCTTTACTTTTCTCTATTACACTTAACGAAGACAAGAAGTATAAGAAATAAGAGAGGAGAAAGATAGAAAAGAACAAGAATAATATGAAAAAGGAGATGGTAAAGATGGAGGAAATAATGGAAGAAAAACATAAACAAGGTTGAAGCTGGAAAAGAAGCTTTAAAAAGTCTCATAGTATTTTTTAAAGCTGCCCTACATGGTTTCAAAAGTTGGCAATATGTTCCTTCATGTTGTAGCATTAACAGAAATAGAGATGAATATTTTTATCAAATATTTAAGCACGTAGTTTTTCTTTAGCATCAGTTTAGTTTCAGAACATCTTCATATTGATTATTGACCATAATATTCCTAAAATGAAACTTTCATTTAGAAATTTTATGATTATAATTAAGGATGTATGGGAAAATATGCTTTCAACTTTGTCTCTGAATCCCCCCTGTGTAAATCATGTGTCCAATCTTTGAATTTTAGTTTTATTCTATGAGATAATTTCACATGATAGAGAGATCCCAAAAGAGTTGTATTTATTTTAGTTGTTTTTTTATAAAGAAGATTAACTATTTTTACCAATGTTAAGACTGAATTATCTTTCCCACATATAACTTTCTTGTCAGCTTGCAGAAAAGTAAAATTTGATTCCATTTTTTAAAGCAATTAAAAGTTTACTTCTAAAGGGCAGTTCTGATAATATGTTTATGTATCCACAGAATTTTACTGCTCTAACTTAATGAAAAGACTCTTCAAAGGTTAAAAAAATACATTACATGCTCATTTTCTTTTTCCAGAATGAAAACTCCTAGAGAGTAAGAACTTAATGCTATTTAATGCTATATTATCTATCACCTATGAGATGAAAATCTTCTACATGATAGGTGTTCATTAAAGATTTGCTACCAAATGAAAATTTTCTACCTGTCCTTTAAGACCTCTTTCCAAAGACTTTCCCGACTCAAGAATAATAAAGAACTTTCTTTATAGAAAGTTCCATAGAATCCTAAAGAATTTTATTTTGCATCTTTCTGCAAACCTGTCTTCATAAGTTTCTGCAAACCTATGTCCTATCTTTTCACTAGTTGGTGATGTCTCATTTGATTTTATTCCCTGGCACCTACATAGCATCATTTAGCAAATATTTAATAAATAAAAATAAGTATTAATAAATTCTTCATACTCATACTTCTACTCTTATTTTTCCTGCAACAACTTTCACCAAAACCCTAAAACCTTCCATTGCCCTCTTCCTTATTCATGTCTTTCTACACCACATCTTATTCTTGTCTATTGTTGTCCTAGATAAGCAATCTCAGAAACTTATTTTAAACTTTTAATAGAAAATGTAAAACAACACTGAAGTTAATTAGCCAATAGTTAATCCTCATACTGACCGTTATTTAGGAGATAGTGTCTGCAGATGGTATAATTACACAAGGTCTCATGGCTTATGCTCCCAGGAGTAGTATTTCTTAGGACAGACTTAGAAGGTCTCCACATAAGAAATATATGACATACAACAAATATTCAATGTAGGCACATTCAAATTTATTACTAGTACAACTGCTAATAAAAATCTGTCTCATCATGAGCAGCAGATAGAAAATTTTAAGGTTGATGTCTCTGGACATCACAGTTACAGAAATAAACATCACAGTTTTCAAGTTACTATCCACAAGTGAGGCATTTCTCCTGTGGGAATTGGTTACTCTTTTTCATCAGGTGTAGGCGACTACACAACTGTGGAATGTTAGGTCATAAAGTTCAACAATCCAATGTTTACTAAAGTCACTCACCAAATGGTCAAATCAAAACTTGAGTTCATAATTCAACTCACCTTCCAATTCCTCATGACATGTGCTTTCTACTATATGAGGTTTTTCTATTAAAGAAAATCCATTCATTTACATGCACATCTGAACATATACAATGTAAATTCTATTCATTTTAAGTTGATTCTTTTTTTTCCATGCATGATGGTAATAACAAGAAGTAAAAGCACTTTCATTTATAAAGTAAACTTCCATTTTTCTTCTTTATAGGTTTTCAGATTTTCTTCTAAAAGTATTCAAAAGTACTACTCAAGTTGTTCTTAGTTGTCTAGGATGGTTTATGCTGCCATTAGCTTCTATAGTACCATCATTAGAGAAATGACTGCACTTCTTCTTAACCCTCCACATGGAGCCAAAATTGGGTTACTTTAAAGGGCAAGATGTCAAAAGCAGATAAATCCTTTGTGCCATAATGAGCATAATGATGAATAATGGCACTTATGAGCAATAAATGGTGCCCTGCCCATAAACAGCCTTTCCACCCAGATACTCTACTTAATTCAATAATATATTCCAGGTAATTTGTAGAAACAGATGAGAAATTACCTTAACCAAGAAGACTAACTGTGGAATTCACTAAAATATACCAGGTTGAAAATAATTAATGGAAGCAAAATTTACAGAAGTAAAATTATGGCATTAAAAAACCTCATTACATGAAGTCATCTTCCAAGTGGGCTGCCTCATAGCAGCTGTAGAGATGAGAGCACTGTGGTATGGAAGATGTTGGTAATAAAAGACAAGCTACTAATATTCATGCGCCATAGTATTCAGTGCTTTTGGATTTATTTTAGGAACAGAGATACAATCCATTTAGCCTTCATTATCTCCCATCTAGATCACTGCCAAACCCAACTGATCTCCCTGCTAACTATATTCCATGAAATAGAGTAACGTTTAAAAATGTAAATCAGAGCACATTGTTCACCCTAGTCAAGCTACTTCATGGTTTCCCACCAAACTTAGACTAATCCCAAATTCTGACCATAGCTTATGGTACTCAAATAGGACCTGCCTCAGGCTTGCCTCCCTGATGTTGTCTCTGACTAGTTTCTACACAGACTCCTTTGCTATCTTATGTTTGTTATATTTGTTGTATTGATAGTCCTTGAATACATTAAACTATTCTTGTTCCAAGGCCTTTGTTCTTTGCCTGGAACTTATTTTTGCATATATTTCTTCCTTACCATTTTGAAGTATCTGCTTATATATCACTTCCAACTTCTATTTCCAGTAATGCAACACAATAGATACCTTGAAAATCAAAACGTTCCCAGCAGAAATAACATGCTTGATAAAGTATTGTAATACATATTTCAGTGGGTTTTTAATCCCATAAATAAAGTTATTCCAAGAGAGAAAATATTAAATTAAAGCAAAAACACTTATCTTAAAAGAGACCACTGAAAATAGTGTCTAGTGACACTATTTTGATTGCCATCAACAATTAGAATCATTACTGGACAAAATGCTTATCCATTCTCTTTTGGGAAAGGAAGATGTTTATTCTTATTCAGTCTATATATTTATTGTCTAAAACAATAGCCACTTGCCACACTATGATGTTAAAAGTTAAATCTAAAAAATTTAAATTAAAAACCCAATCATTCAGCCACACTCCAAGTGTTCAATAACTACTGTAGTGCATAGTCAAATCAGATATAGGTACAGCTATGTAGGTACAATTCAGAAATTTTTCACTGGCCTCCTTTCATCTCAATTTTTCAAAAAAATCCAAAAGCCCATTCAAAGTGGAGTCAGACTGGAGATCCCCCTTAATTCTGATACAAAGACTCCCTTTAAATTTGAAGAATATCTTTCAGGGAAGGACTGAAAAAGAATAAACATCTTCTCCCCCCCCCCAAAAAAAAATGGATAAATATTTTGTCCAGTAAAGACTTCAAATTGAAAAAACTAAAAAAACCAAATTGAAGAAAACTGTTCTGAGAATGAATGACCTCAATCTATCCTTCACATGTTTTGAAACAATTCACTACCATTACTTTAAAAAAGTGAAACCAATTAATTAAAACCATCCAAGTTTGGAAGTGCCACCATGTCCCTAACATAAGCAAATGAAAATCACCTACTAAGAAATCCAGCTTAATCCTACACCTCAACAAAAGCCCTAGAAAATGTGCAAAAATATATCTGCTCACAAGAAAAATACAATAAAATACGAAAGTAAATAAGACATTCTACGTGAAGGTCAGCAGAAACTGTAACTACTATCACAATAAGATGCTCAGATACTGTCAATATTAGAAACGTTATATACAGAATATAACAGGTATATAATAAATACTTAAAAAGTAAAAGAATCCTTTTGTGGTTAACAAATAAGATATTATAAAAATGACAAGACAGATTTTTAAGGGTAGATTTTGTAGCAATGTAAAATAAAGCTTAGCATCCTTAAAGAGTAGATTTGAGCTTATAGAAGAGAAAATAATAACTAGAAAATACATCTGTAGAAACAACACAGATTATAATGGAAAGAAAAAGAGAAATATAATATACAGGACTGCTTAAGTAAGAAGTAGACTAGTGAACAATACAATTACAGCTTTGAAGTATAGTAATAGAAAACAGTTGAAGAATTAATGACAGAACATTTTCAAATGATAAAGTAAAAATCCTCAAATTCAGGGATCCCAACAACTTCTAAGAAAGGTAAATGAGAAGAAATACATACTTAGTCATACTGTAATGAAAGTGTACAATACCAAAATGTTTTTCAAATCAGTCAGAAGAAAAGAGACAAATTAAACAGTGAGTACTGTTGATTAGACTTATGGATGACTCCTCAAGAGCAACAATGGATTTAGAAGTAAATGGAATAACAACTTCAAGATTAGATAGTTATGAACTTGAAAACACCTTTCAAGATCCAACACTGTGTCACTGTTTCTTAGGTCAGTTTCTCAATAAGCAGAGTCTGAAAGAGGACTTTCTGCACAAGTGATTGACTGAGAAATTTTGATCAGGAATAACTTACAAAAAGTAAGGGAAGTAGGATAAAGCATGAGAAGAAATAAGTAAAGCTGTAGTCTAGCCTTAGTCTGATCCTGCGGGGATTTCTGTACTATCAAAGTACCATACATTTGTCCTATCTTGAGGAAAATGCCTTAAAACTATTTAAAAAACCCAGACTCTATTAGGAATTCTCTATTAGGAATTAAGTGTCTTTGAATCAACAGATTTCTAGTTGCTGTTTTAGAGCCATGTTTCGAACACAAATAACTTAGGCATTATTTACAATCATTATTTTCATTGTCTGTCCACTGTTTTTATACTGTGGCTTTGTCAACCACTCTTTTTAAATGTCTTTCTAAATTTTGTCCAACAGAGAATTATAGAAAGTGTATCAGATATCTATTTACTCACTACCAAGATGAAAAAATATATTAATATTTGTAATATTCTCTTAAGATTAGATTTATTGGGTGAAAAGTAACAAATACAGCTAAAGTTGACCTCTTATGACCTAATAGGTTGACAACCTGACCTTTCTTCATTCTTATCCCCAGAGAGGTAACCCCTTTCCACAAATAAGTGTTCTCAAACTCATATTTTGTTCTTCCTTTTGGGTAAATTTCCTAAAAGTCTAATATAATATCAATACTCATAATTATTTTTACATACACGTGTGGGAGCCCATCTCAGAGATGAGAAACTTGTAATATAAATCTTTGCAAGTTGAGCTCTCGGCCCCCCGCAGGAGGAACAGATTGGGAGCTGACCAGAATCTTCTGGGGACCCCCTAGGGGGCGTAGCTCTCCGGACCCCAAGTGTGGGAGTGCTGAAGTCATGAACTGCATCTTTATTAAGAAAATGTAGGAGCCCC